>QQSS02192304.1:0-12998 GCA_003687565.2 Craspedacusta sowerbii
ACATACATACATACATACATACATACATACATACATACATACATACATACATACATACATACATACATACATACGGATGCATGCGCGCATACATGCTTGCATACATTCACATGCATGTATGCATATATTTTTATTTTTAATAGTTGCCGCTCGTATATTGGTAAGTACCCTAATGCGGATAGGATGCAAGAGATCGAGTTAGAAGCTTCATGCGGAAAGCACTGGTACGTGGTCCTGCATGAAATGCTGCACGCACTTGGATTCCTGCATGAACACACTCGCATCGACCGAGACGACTACGTTCGTCTTAACGAGTCCAACATTCCACCAGGTAGGATAGATAGGAGTTCTTTCTGATTACCTCTCAGCACCTCCTGCATTGCTTCTGCTTGCTGCGCCAGCTGCAATTTGTCAGGAAATTTCCCTTCTAACATGGAGGAGCAGGTGCAGTTTCAATGTACTATTTAAAGTAATCTGATTTCTGTTTGGTTTCTTACCTTAGTCTTCTCGGCTAAAAGTTAACCAAAAGACAACTTTGACTGATCGAATCCGCTGTATAGTCTATCGCCACGCATAAAACTTTTCTGCTAGCAAATCTTCGACTTTTTTTACTTCCTCCCTTGATGACTTGCGCTATTTGATGGCACAGGTTTAGCGGGAAGCTAAGGAATGCATATTATACATTAACCGACATACTGGAATCGAAATTCCTGTATCACTCGTTGCTGGGAAAACCGCTCCACATCCGTCTTTTTGGCGACGGAAGATCGCGACATTTATTTGAATTGTGACAGATTGGCGGGGGGGGGGTACTTCCAGATGTGCCTGTCGGTTGCGGGTCATTTAGAAGTCGTGGTAGATGTCGTTTGAAAGCTTTAGTGGGTTTCAAACCGGTATTCGTGATTCATTTGTTCCTAGTCATCCTAATTTGGAGCTTTTGGTTTTAATTTGTTTTGTGATCTTCAGTGATGTAAAAAGTTTTAGGAACTTTAAAATTTTGAGCCTCTTTGCATTCTTTCAAAGCAACTTGGTAAGGAGCCGGATCAAAATTATCACGATGACATTGCAAGCTTTTTTTTTTCAAAGAAAGGGGTCTCCCTTTTAAAAGATGCATTTCTTTGCTCTCCCCTCTTAATCTTATCTGAAAACTAGTTAAGGAACCCAATTGAAAGGTGTGAGCCCGCAGAATTTAAAGAGAGTATTCCGTACCGACTATGTGGTAAAGCTTCTTCCCTGTTTTTCTTTTTCATATGAAGACGCACTGCCAAATTTTTTGCGTTACGACGACCCAGCTAGTGGAATTCCGCCATCTTGGACGATTTCCTTGCAGGGTTTGCCTTACGACAAATCAAGCATTATGCATTACTACAAGTACGTACTTCATTCGTGTCCCCGCTGCTTGCTATTCGACGCAATTAATTGCCGTTATTTCCTGGCGTTGTAAATTGCGTATGTACTTATAATTGTGGTTTTAAATTCTAGCACTGCTTTCGCCAAGGACCCACGATACTACACAATATACTCAAAATCAAATGTAGATGAATTCCTTGGCAGCGTGACGGGCTTCAGTGAGCTTGACATGCTACGAGTAAATTTGTTTTACTCGTGCGTTCAAGCCACAACCACTGCGCCGTCAACTCCATTTTTGCCAACAAGAACAACATCATCAACAACTTCAACGCGAATAGCAACAACTGCAACATCGGCAACGACAACAACTGCGGCAACAGCAGTCATCTCAAAAACAACAACGAAGCAGCCCTCATCATCATCGGTTTCGCAGTTCAGTGAAGCATCAACGTCATCCCTTACGTCAGCTTCGTCTTCGCCAACGAGGTCGATGTCGGAACTCAGTTCGAGTATTTCTTCAAGCACTGCACTCCTTTTGACTACGTCTAATTCAAAAGCAATGGTTAAAAACCCGGATAAATTTCTTCTGGTACACGCCCTTTGTGTAGCTTTCCTTTTACGGTTTTTTATATAGTGGTGGGCCTGTTGTGCATAAATATTTAAGTATTGATTTATGAAAAGCCTTTATGACATTAGAGTTATGGACAATTTATGCAAGATATCAGAGGTTTCGGTGATTAGAAAACGAATCAATTTAATTTTGATGCTATGCGAATGTAATTATGATCGTCTAATAACCAAGCTTTTCGCGAAGGAGAGTGTTCGGATATCTGGTAGAGTTGGGCTAACTGAAAGTTGGAGTTTTCTCTGTCTATGCTTGCAAGCGTTGAATTCATGCTATCGTATTCTTGTAAAATGGTGAAGCGCTCGTTTTCGTAACACCCAGCACACTGGTACCGACTTAAGCGGCCGTTTCGTGTAATAGCAACGTACTGGAAATGTTGGATCGTTTTCGACTATCAAACGAAAAAGGAAGTTAGTAATAATTACTTCATGCTATAGTCGTATCTGCTTTACTTTAGCTTCAAGCATCTTTGAAGCCTCCAAATAGGAACTTGATTTTAGAATGCCTAAACGAGCTTAGAATTTTCATGCTTTCAAAAAAATTTTAAAAAATCCGAAAGCACTGGGACAAGCAGATAGTTTTGAAAATAGTGGTATCTCAGTCACTGAGTGAAGGTCAAAGATAAACTTGCGACCCAGAGCAGAACTTGCTCATCTACAGAGACGAAGCCCGCCACGGGCGCCTCAGTATATTCTGGGATCTTACTAGGTTTTCGAAGGCTTTGCTGCCTCTCCCTGTGGGTGTACCCCCTGTGACACAGCTAAGGGCAAAATGAAGTAAGTTGAATTGACCCACGCGTAAAAGAATGCGAAAGCAGGCTTAAGTCTTGAGCCACGATGGTAGGCGCTACACAGCCCAGCGTCATCGGGAGAAAATGGAATGCCTACTTCTAATACTGTTTCTTGTCCTTTGCCTTACAATTCTCGTATTATTGTGATGCAAATAAAGTTCAGAGTTTGAGGAACGCCAGTACAAGCTCATTACGGCTCCTACAGTCACACTGGAACAAATTTGAAAGTATCATATCGGGGGATGCGCTAAGAGCACGAGAGAATACGATCGCTAGAAGAGGAACATAGCGTCACTCGAACGTCGCTTAAATGCGAAATGATGTAAGGGCTTGAAGAATACTCTTAAGATTTTATTCGTAAATTATTCGCATGCAATTATACAAATGCAAGGCACTGGCGCTAAATCGACCGGAGAATAGACGTCAACGATCTGCTAACAACAGCGATCCAAACGACAAAACTTATAGGTGCGCAAATTTCATGTCATCAAGATTCGGATAAAAACAAGCTTATAAATTTTCGAGTTAGCTGTAAATAAAAATTGCTCTGGTACGGCGAATAATCTAGATACGTAAAACTTTTGGTCTTTTTCGGAACAGCCTTTTCAATCTGCGTCCCTTCATGCCACTCGTTAAAAGACGTGATAGAAACGTACTTCGGATTCACGTCCAGTGCCGCTTGCCATGACTCTTCGTAATACTTTCCGTTCACTCGATGCCGAGTATTCTGGTTGTTCCAAGGCCGAACTTGTGTGTCAACGTATCCTGGGCCAACACTAGGTATGAAAATCAGCTCGTGCGATTCAGCAAACGCTTTCAGTTGCTTCCAAGCGAGCCTGGTTGAACCAAACGAAAACCCATTTGAAGCAAAGTACGTATAGAAACCATCGAAACCGGCGCGAACCATGTCTTGCAGATGCTTTTGTTCAACAACAAGTCCGATTACGATGGCGTCATACTTCGTGTTCCTGATGGTAATGTTTCCATCGGCGAGCAACAAATTCGACCAAAGCTTCGGTTCTGTCAGGTACGAGTCGTATACATAAACAACAGGCATCATCCTACCGTCGTGCAATACTTTATAAAAGGCAGCGTATTCAGAGTACGTATCAAAAATGTGAATTAAATCAACTTTGACAGAAGATTCTGACCGCTGTCGATAGGGTTCTATATGAAAGGCGATTTTGATAGAGTGCTCGTCGGCGATTCGCAAAAGGAGGGGAAAAACGCTTTGCCAATCCTCTCCACTGGCGTCGCTCATGCCAGGAGGATAATATGAAACCGCTATGACACCAACCAAGGCTTCCCTTAACTGCAGCATATGCTTCCTGATGGTGGCCGGGTCCCTTGAACTGTATGCTCCCACCTCAGGAAAGAAATTGCTCCCTATATCGTCAGGGGGACTATGGCGACCACTATTGTACATTTTTCGAATTTCAGGGTTCCAGTGGGGAAGATATTCATGGTCCCAATGCAAATATTTACCATCCACTGGTACGTTGCCATACCACGGATAATAAAATGCATGACACTGATAACAAAGACCAGTTCTAGAGGCAATTTTCTTTACAAACATTTCACTTCTACTCAATCCATTACTAGCAGAAACCCTATACTGGACAGCGTTAAAGACATGCTCTTCAGATCCTTGTTCAATCAGTTTATTCTTATCGTGTTTGGCAAACATTAAGGTCTCCACAGATTTATTCAAATAACCCTTTAAGAAAGGCTCTCTCGTATCCAAGAATTCAAGTTTTTTCTTGACACCTGGCAGCTCATCATACATGCGTTCATCAGAAATCTCGTCCTGACTTGACTTCCGCGAAATCAAGGAGACAATAAATGCAAACGCAAGCATAACCAGAAGGAGAAACACCAAACGACTCCTGCGTCCACGCAGAAGCCAACTGACCAAACGGGTGACCATAGCCAGACACTGAAACCATTGATCTAAGAAAAGGCATAATGAACGGCAACCGCAAAAGCTACAAGTACGCTACATACGTATTTACATTACGCATAGATTTACGCAAATACCATAAAACATATTTTGTTACCTAGAATTAAAGTTTCTGTATAAATTCATGTACATATTCACAAACTAAAATAAATTGCTACTTCATTGCTTGAATGTGATTGCGCCAAGAAGAATATCTTGACCAACCTAACAAAATAAGTGCAAAAAGATTTCCACGACTATTATGTTTTACAAATATAAATAGGAGCAAGAACATCAACAAAAGAGATTATTTGTGAACCCAGCCTTGTTAGTTTTATAAGGAGCCTCGGATGTTGGGTGAAATTTAAAGACAAGCTTTAACTACTTTCTCTATAGAAATGCATTCTTACGCCCACTCATCCACATTAGCCCTTATCAAATTAGCTCATTAGCATCAAGAAATCATTAAACCCATTTTGTTATGGAAGACAAACTCTAGCCACCTCTAACCAGCTCCGTCACAAAAAAAGGCATACTAAAACAGGTCTTCAACGGAAAGAAATACTTGAACCAGTTCAATAACAGAAAGAATACTCTATTAAATTAAAAGTGACTTCGAACCACGGAGGAGCAGCACTTAGAAGTTAGCCTAATTCTTCTTCAAAAAATTCTTCAAAGACTCAAAAGTCTGAGTTTGAGCCTCCGTTCAAAATAATGCAAGGGAAGTATTCTAAAATGTCAAAGACGTATGTTGCCTCTTCCAAAGCATGCTAACACCAGGTCCTCCTCTGAGAGTTTTCTCAAGGCACTTTCTCCACAGAACAAGGTCCTTGAACTTGCTTGGCCTGCCCAGAAAGATAAATATACTCAAAGCAGCTCCTAATAGAGAAGTGAAGTAGTTTCTGAGTATAAATACCTGAACAAGCTCTTGCAAAAAAATATACTTGAAACCAGTTCCTCTACTCAAACAGAAGGCATACTCAATCCAGGTCTTTAATGCTCAAAACTGCTCTTCAAAAAATGCCTTATCCATCAAGATTGTCTAAATATGGCATCCTCAAAAAGGCTTCTCTCTAAAAGTTGTACTAGAACCAGTTCATCCTCCAAAATTACGCATATTCAAACCAGTATCTCAACAGAGAGGTATACTCAAAATGATCTCTCACGCAGATTCAATTTCTCAATACAGGTACTCAAAGCAGTTTGGTAAAAGAGAGGCATACTGAGAACAGGTAAGCACATGAAAGTTCAAACCACCTTTCCAAATGAGAAAGGAATAACTGATGTTATTGGTATAGCTTTTAGGAAACAAGTCCCTCCACAGACAGATATACTCAAACTATTCCCTGAGAACCATATTTTTACAGGAAACATATGCAAACCAGTTACATAAAGATATAATCTACTTTCCAAAGATAAGAATCTCTAAATGGCATCTCAAACTGGCATCTAAATAAATGCAAGTCAAGTTTTAACTCCACATGTTGAAGTTGCTCTCTGCCAAGAGAAGTATTTCAACCAGCCCCTTAAAAGAAAGGCATGCTAACACCAAGCCCTCTAAATTAAGAAAAATCAGAGGAAATGTACACCATGGCTTCACCAGTTCACCTGAGGCAGGCATGCTGAGCCCCTTTCAAAAACAAAAACGTGACTGGAACTAGCTCATTCAACAAAATGATGTACAAAAAAACAGTCCCTAGCAGAATCTCAAAGAATTTTTTTCATAACAGATACAAGTACTCAAAATAGCTCCCTGACGGAGTTCACCACACGCAACACCTCACGCAAATCAGTTCCTCTGTACAGAGCAATACTTTAACCATGTCATCCAAAGAACACTTTCAGAAATGCATGGTTAAGCCATTTCCCATGCAGAAAGATTTATTCCAACCAGTTCCAAACAAACCTGAACCAACTTCGATCGGCCCGCTGCCCGGATCTTAAGCACCCTTAATTACAGAGATGGATATATAATCCGAAATAACTCCGCGCACAATCCTTGCCAAGGAGTAAATGAACGACTTTCAATCGAAACATGTTTTGATCATGGACGTAATGGTATTTACTAGAGACAACCGCTAGCAGAGCAACTAAAACCTGCGCCGTCGCACTTCGCCGCCGCCATTTTACGTGATTAAGATCAAATTGTGAGTAGGGCAAGCGGGACTTCTGGAGATGGCTTGTTTACCTTCTGGGGTTTTGGTGCTTTTCGTGAAGCGCTGAGTTGTATTAATTTCCTCATTGGGTATTCCTTGTAAAGGAACCCAAAGAATAATGCCTGCATGCGCTATCTCTGAGCTCCTTTACAAGAAACTCAACATCGAGGAAAATACGATCATCGCTACCAATTGGCAGAGGTTTATGTGAGTGTTTACATACTATTCACCTAACTTTTTTGATCACTCTCTAGCTTCAATTGAAGAATGGTTCAACAAGTTTGCTAGTTAAGAAGCACTATTCTTTGATTCGGTCAGCGTTTTGAAAGTTCTATGAAAAATGCTCAGGAATAATAAATGAGCCACCTAGTAAAACAAACGCTGCGGTTGTTTATCGTTCCGAAAAGGCATGTAGCTTAATACCAAGTCTAGCACCATTAGCTGATACATAGAGTAATACATAGTCTGATACGTAGACTAATACATTGGCTTATGCATAGATTAATACCTAGTCTGAAACAAAGATTAACAGAGCATAATTTTTAATGAATGCATGGCAATTGTTACAAAAGAAGAACTGCTCTTGCAGGATAATGAAAGGGTTTTATTGATGTATAAATAGAATTGTCTTAGTTAGCCTGAGCCTCATATCCAGCTAATAACTGAATGCAAGTAACTTTGACATTTTAGTTGCAGATTTATGGACTTTGGTTTGCCAAATAAGGAGTTGAGGAATTCTGGAGATGATGTATTAAGTCTGTAACAAATCTTCATTTAATCCACATCAGGTAATCAACACGCTTCAATATTAAAAGCTCTCCTAAGCAAGGTGAAAATTTTAAGCATATGAAAAGGATCTATAAGAAAATATCTAGACTGATTGGGAATAGAAGGATGGAGGAATTCAAAATTAATTCAATATCCTCTCCAACAAGCGTACATCAAAAACTGGCTGGAAACCTGGTTTGTAAACAATCCATTAATAGTTTAAGCTTCAACATGAAAGATGGCTTCATTCATTGAAATCATGGAATCTTCTATCAATGTGAAAGATATTTAGTGCTCACTTTGCCAACACCAAAGTTTAAAAAAGGAACTTTCTTAATCCCAGAATCAGAAATACCAAACTTTCAGTAGCAACACTATCTGAAGAACTTACAACTAAGTTGCCATGATTTGCAAAACTTTCAAAATTTTTTTGCTCTTCATAAAGAAAAACTTGCTTTTTAATGATCATGGAGTCAAACTTTATACAAACATCTTGTTTGAGCCATTTTCTAGCTGCCATCTTAGAGGCCTGGAGACATGTGTAAAAAAACAAGTTCTGCGGCAATTGATGAGACCTGTCTCTTGATTGTATCTGGATGAGGCAAATAAAGCCTGTTCCTTAGAAAATTATATGAGAACTGGAAAAAGAAGCTTAGAGCAAATAATTCCAAATTCTAGTAATAGAACTTCTAGTCCTTACCGTTTAGCTGGGCCTTGAAACTGTTTTGAATAACTAGCCAGGTCTGGGAGTCAAAACTGTAATCATGTAAAAGCTCAACCCTCTCTAAAAAATGTTACTTCTGTTGGTTTCTTCGTTTGCGCCTACTTGCCTTTCGTGTACAAGGTGCTGTTTGGTGTAGGGATATTAAAAGGAGACTGATCAGACTGAATCTTTTCACAGAATTGGTTTACCCAGCCCCTTAAAGAAGTAAGTTTTAACTCTGCACTGCATGGCTAAAACGGCTGCCGATCCCCTCTTTTCTGCTGATGTGGGAAATCCACTCAAAAAACCTGTCAGTGTCATTCCAAGTAGATCTGGCAAATACAGCTTAACTTATTTGGAACATCGCTTCACCTGAGATAATTTGTAAATAAAAATCAGAAATTCAACGGCGCATATACAAACTTAAAAACAAACAAGACTTTTATTAAGTCTTTTGGTATTGATCGCACATGAACCTCGTGAGACTTAAGAGCAGAGAGATATTAAACATTAACGAACCAATGAAACTTTCAACTAGAAAACAGTGCAGAAAATATCCCCACTTACGAGTGAAATAGGCCTGTAGAGCCTTTTGAGGCTCTATTGCTGCACATGTATACAGCACAAATCTGCATCTTTTCGAATTAAAGGAGCAAGTCATTCGATGCCATGACTGAATTCCTTATAGTTCGTAAAGCATTCGAAATTCATTTCCACAAAACGCAACAACTCGTAAGCAGTGAATCCCAAGATTACCAAACACATTCTCCCAAATATTCAAGTTTGCGGAGAAATAAAAGTAATCACACTGTCCACATACGTGCAGTTAGCAGTGTTGTGCCTCGCGTACAAATGGCGGGTAATAGATTGTTGGTATTATCCAAATGAAAGGGGGGTATTACCTATCCCAGCATGCTTTTTACTCTTTAGCAGTTTCCGCGAACGGTACGGCAGCGATGTGTCTTGGCGCCTTCTCGATGATTTCGCACGCACGTTAATCCAGCGTCAGAAGTCCTTTATAGATCTTCTTCACACAAAAAAATTGATTTGCTTTTCTTTGTTGCAGAAGCTTATTTGCAATGAATCAAGCTTCTAAAGCTGAAGTGGACTTTTCAACTGCCAGCACAGGTTCGAAACTGTCTTTCTTGTGATTCCTCACGTCAAATGCTATCATGACGATAGACACCTAAAGCAAGACATTCGGACTAATTTATTAAACAATTGTGCAAGTTCAAGGTTTAAGTCAGCATTTGAGTTTGATCTGTCGTCTTTGAGCATTTTCTTAGCTGTATGGATGGAGTCTGGCATTGGTGGATTTGTAACCAATTTGTAGTATGTCTGCTAAGATGCTTTGCATATGTAGATTATCCTTTGTTCAAAATGGACGCAGCAAAGCGTGTAGTCTGTTGCTACGCTACCATGTTTAGCCTATCTAACTTTGTATGATATGTTAGGCCACGAAAGAACAGTTAGAATCGTCGTGCTGTGAGAGACGGCTGCGTCATTGTTGGCCTCTATACATGGCACCAGAAGTGGGGTGTCTAGAAATTTCGTTGGACGAAGTCACACTTTTGTAAGTTGCATTGTCAGCGCAGACTTCAGTGCTCCAGTTATTTCTACTCCATTTGCTTCTCAACGAGCCACATCAGACGAAGCAGTCTCGGTTCCCACTTACCCTTCGTCACGACTTCGCAATTACTCCATGGTCACACCGCCATTATGTCCCACGAGGAAGATTCCGCCGCCATCCGCGCATCACGGCACCCTCTGGAATTGCCGCTTTTCGAGGTCATGTTTTAGCAGCTCGACATGCAGCAGCAGATTGCTGTCTTAATTATTAGATTCATGACAGCTACTGTCTCAAGCACATCAGAGGCAGCGCAGAGACGCTCATCCCGTACTAGGGTAACCCGCCCTTGTGTCGATGCTGACTTGAGCGACAACCGATGGCTGACCTTTCTTGACGCGTGGGATCGCTGCAAAGAGATGGCCAGCTTGACATTCCCCGGCGAAATCTGCAGCGAGCTGCGATCCGCTTGCACCGAAAAGGTGAACGAACTGCTTTTTAATTTCGCAGGCCCAGACGCATTAAACAACGCAACGGAGCATGAACTGATTCTTGATGAAGCAACAAGACGGAGAGAGCGTTACTGCCTTCATTTCTCGCCTCAAAGCCCAGGCTATGCTGTGCACACTCACCAGTAAGGGTACTTGCGACATAATAAGAATGTGCCATATCATTAGAGAGATAAGTCCCCTAAAGATTGGTGACGCCGTTGAAGTACAGAACCAGCATGGAAACAGCCCCCTCCGTTGGAATGCGACTGGCACAGTAGTGGACTGTCTCCCAAATCGCCAGTACCAGGTGATAATTGATAGAAGCAGACGTTCTTCTCTCCGGAACAGAAAGTTTCTCCGTAAAATAACCAACTCTACCCGCATTATTACCTCCGATGATGACGCAGTACCAAGAGCAAGCATGTCAACTCCTCCTGTCCTGGTTCGCCCCCATCACCTGCTGATCCCGCGGCAACTAGAGAAGCTATCCCATCAACAGCCAGCAAGGAAAGCAACAGCAACCAACCGGCTCCTGACCCCGAGCCTGCACTCGTTGCAGTGCAATCTCCCTCAGCTAGGGAACCTATTTCTACTCGACCTACCCATATCAGACAACCTCCTTCGCGCTTTCAGGACTACATCGCGAACTAACAAGACAAGGATGATAGAACTGATCTGAAATCTGGACACTTTTCACATGGCTGGCAAAAATTACATCATTTATGCTGACAGATTTTTTGGCTGGACGGAGATCACCGACCGGCAACTCCGCTGTCGTATGTAGCACATTTTGCCGGTACTTCACAACCTTCGGTGTTCCAGAAGAATTATCTAAAGACGGCGGTCTGTCCCCCTTTTAATAGTTACGATTTTAAGAAGTTCCTGCAGCGTTGGGTAATTCATCATCGTATTTCCTCCCCTCATTTTCCACAGGAACGGCCATGCCGCAAGTGCTGTGAAATGCATGAAACGCACTCTCGCCTCTAATGAAAGTCCAAGTGGATCATTGGACACGGACACTGTCGTCAAGATATTCCATGACCGCCAAATAGTTCAATAAACCACCCACTGCCCTAAATAGAAAAGTAAGATCGTAGACAGGATCCAGAGGTTAAAAAGTAAGGGAATATATTTGAAGTCACGCATACACAGCTGCCAATAACGCTTTAATTACCTTTGTATACCTTGATTTTGAATATAAGATTGCGATTTTGATTTTATGTAGATGAGTATATAGTACAGCGCCTTTAAATATTGTATTACTGCCGCCGTATGGTTTGTGTCGACCGGCTATGGTGAGATTGGGACAAAGTCAGAATCTTGTAAAGCGTGCCATCACTTGTCTCTGCCCTCTCGAAGTGAGTGAGCGTGAGAGTGAGAGTCTGTCTGAAAGACTATCTGAGGAGTTGGTCAACAACCAACCTCGCAGCAAGGGTGTACCCACCGGTGCCCAAGAGCAAGTCAGTGATGTTTCGGACGAAACGGACGACCTGCTGAAGGTTACAACGGGGAGCACCGAGCACCGTATTACGACCCAGTTACGACCAAGTCGATCAGCTGCCCTAGACAGCGACTTCAAGCGACGCTATCGAAAGCATTTTTAATCAATGTTTATCTTCCTGTTTATTCGATTTCTGATTCTAAAGAACCAAACTGGATCTATAGTACGAACAGCCCGAAACCAGATTCAGTGGAGGCAGTGTGCAAAATCGTCACAATTAGGAGTGGAAGAAAGAGACAGAATCCTCCTGCTTGCACACTCGATATCATCAGTGATGTTAATGGCTGATATTGATTGAATTGGCACCATCGGGAGCAGAAGAAACGGACCAAACGTTCTTGTTTTGCACGTCAGTGTTTTGAATTCTAATTTGCGAAGAAATGAACTAGTAGAATTGTAAATAAATAACCCATGATTTGGGGAGAAAAAGTGAGAAAGCAACTAGCCGAAGAAGAAGTCACACTGGTGGTGGCAGCTTAGGAAGAAGGCGGAGGCGAGGCAAGCAAACCAAGCGAAAGGATATTCAATAGAATTATATCTTTATTCTTTAACTGTTGTCTTCGGTGTCAAAGGGACGCGCTACCTTCAGTAAAGGTTTAAGTAAATTTTAGCACCGCATGATTTGTTCTTGGCGCCTGGTTGCATCTAAGTTGTAAGGAAGGAAGTTGAGTAACAATTCCTTAAAATAGGCTGCGTGAGTTGTGCGTGTCCGAGCGACTATAGATAGGGTAGTTTGTCCTTACAACAGTCTCTGTCATGACCTATAGTTTTACGTCGATGCAGTAGGCTAATGCAGGAGCCCGTAGGTGTCGAATCATCAGCAGTAGGCCATACATATTATTTCTAATGTCATTCGCGAAGATCATGACACGATGAAACTATAAATAGTGCAAGACGGATGGTCCACCGTAGCTGGTTCATACCTGATAACAGAATTAAGCGATCCTTCTCTGTTAACTTCTTATGTATTATGTTGGATGAAAATTTAACTTTGGCCAAACATATATCGACTGTTGAGAAGAAAATTTTCATAAGCATAGGAATGTTGGCAAGAGCCAGAAAATACCTGAGCCAAGAAGCAAGTAGAACATTTTACTTTTCGTCTGTA
>QQSS02192315.1:0-12997 GCA_003687565.2 Craspedacusta sowerbii
ATCACAACACGCAACAGTAGTCATTATAACGGACATCATAGATCGCTGCTCTTGTAAGGTATCTCTAAAATACGTGGCACGCGATATGCTTACGTTATCTACACTTTACTATGCACATACCTAGCACGCAACTTAGCGATGTACTCATATTCTGGAGCTAGCTTTCCGTTGGAGCAAATAATTCCCTACAAGAACATAGTAGAAAATCGATAAGATACACGTTCAAGAAGTTTTAAGAAAACCACGCCCATGCGGAAGGCCCCAGTGAACAAAAAAAGTTGCCCACGTTAAAAGGCCAAAATAACAAGAGAAACAACAAAACTAGGACAGCTATAAGGAAGAAAGCTCGCGTCCACCTTTCGCACTGTTGAGGAGTAACAGGTTTCCGACTCAAGAGGCATCTTTGCATCCCCTTCGACCTGAATTAAAGAAGCCACAACATATACATGTATATATATATATGTATGTTTATAAATACATCAGTCTGTAATATCCGGATCAGCCTCTTATTTGAAACGACTCTTGAAAACACCTCTAGTACACCCACCCCACCCTTTATCCATAATCAGATTAAGAATGCTCTCCCCAAGAGGGTAACTCTATTATAAAAGGTCGGGAGGTCGGAGAAGTGCCTGACAGAAGAAGAAGCAATGGCAGGCATGGGAATCATGCGCCACTCCTTCCTAAACCAGAGCCACCAGTTGCCGCCCACCAGCTTGCGCTTACCACTGCGCGTCTGTTTTTACAGGAAACAATCAAGCGCCTGGCCTCACGCGGAAGGAATCCCCACACCTCAATAAAGCTAACCGTCACGTGTCCAAACCGCTATCAGCGATGACGCTCTAAATGGTGAACATCTTGTCTCACTCTTGACTTACACATAGCAAGCAGTCTGCTTCTAAATAAATCTATCAATGAAAAAAAAAAACTCAAGTTAAGTTTTTGCAAATATATTTATGGTTGCCATACGTGCGTACAGCTCCATGAAGCTGATCTTTACAATACAATATACGCGCACAATGACATGCTTCGCGTAGTGCGCTCATGGCATTCTCGGACCACCGGTTATCAAGACCAAAACGATTGCATCCCTGTGGCCCCGAACGGGAATCGACTGTGCTGCGTGCATACAAGCACACACAAATATATGGGCAAACTTTGGGCACTGCTTCCATGTTCTAAAGAAGTGCCGTTCAAAATTCGATTGCCTCGACAGAGAGATGATGTAAATGTACACATATATATATATATATATATATATATATATATATATATATATATATATATATATATATATATATATATGATACATACATCATCGTAAGATCTAAAGATCTAAAGTGCAAGCTATTATTTAGATGCGTGGCGTGGTTGCTATGCGATGTTCTTATCTATTTTCAGATCTTCTAAAAATTGCAGAAATGCACGAAACAGACCGTAAAGATCAGACCTTAGTATTCAATCTCTAGTTGTCTAGACTTATATATATATATATATATATATATATATATACGCAGGAAGAGGACAATACTTATGAAAATTCGACATGTGTCGACTAACCATAGTCTCCTTCAGGAAAATATGAAAGAAATACTCATAACATATCGTTTATATTGGCAGCGATTCTGCTCCATAGCAACACAAGCAGTTTACAGTCGGTCAATAGTAGAAAACAAGTGGCCAACCAGGTCTCAACCAGCTAATCACTCAGGAGAAACCAATAAAAAAAAGAGAAAGAGAATATGTATATATATATATATATATATATATACATACTTATACACATCAGTCTCTCGTTATTGATCTGTTCACAGATTAAAAATCTTCTGACGAGTGTAATAAAATGAAACAGACTGAAAAGATCCAAATTAATTTGGCACAGCTTATCCCGCAAAATTACAGCTTTGATTCAAACCAATAGACCACTATACGTGTGGGCCACCCTAAAACACGGAACATTATATCCAGGCATGTAAAGCATCTACAACCCAGCCCAAGAAACGCACATGATTTTAAAACTAACGTAGCTTTATTTAATTACTAAGCTTGAGGTTGAGGTTGATCTCAACTAAGGTTCATCTGAGGGGAAAAAAATCGGAGGCATCCAGGAATAAGTGCCTCTAGTCTACATAAAGCATCCTACCATTTCTGGAATCCAAGGCACCAGTAACTTTCCAAAGTAGTCGGTGGCTTCTCTCGGCAGTTGAGCTGGTATGTTGTCAATCGAACAAACCATGACTCCATCACCAGCGACACTATAAGAAAAACAACAACATGAACTCAAGTAGAATTACAGGAGGCTAACCTAGAATACCAAAGGAGGAACAACGCCATTCATCCATTCGAACTGGAAGGCGTTGCTAAAGCGCAGAATAATGACTTGACCACGCGAAGCAACTCCATTTGTTTCGGGCTCACGTAGAACGCTGATCCACATGCAATACGAGAATCTGCGTATCACAGATCCAGGTTCGGTCTGATCCAGATGTAGTCTGACGTCGATCATACTCCGATCCCTGTTGAAGTCTGAGACTAGGGGCACGTCAATGCTAACCAAGCGGACATGCTCAGGTCGGCATCGCGGTACGGTCACTCGAAGGCTGGCAAGATTTTTAAAAGTTACTATCTTGTCGATAGTAAAAATCAGTTATGTATTAGCAGAAAGACAAGAAAATAGCTTGCTCAGGCAAACATAGCACGACAGCAATATCGGGTAGGACTCCAAGTATCCAGCACCATCCTAGCCAGACAATACTACATGTAACATTCACAACGACTCATTGGGATCCGACCTGAAAAAGAGGCGGGGCGATTGAAAACTGCGATTAGATCCAATCAGGATTTCCCTTTCCAACAAAGGGAACACAGATCCAAGATGAAGGAGACAACAAAAGGGCGATTCATCCAAAAAAATATACCTTTTATAGAGATCGGAACGCCTAAAACCCAGCAACAATTAAGTGCAAAGAACTCGCTATTGTAAAGAGAGCTATTAAGAATCCTGTACGCAGCGCACACCTTGGTGAGGTGATATGGTGCTTGTACTATTTCGGTTCACATCGTCGCAGGGAGCCATTGGAGTCCCCTAGCCACTGCCGCTTGAAAAGAATATTACACGCTTCGAAAACGAATCCCCCTGAAACTTACCCGATAACATTTCTATTTGTTTTCCCATCATAAAGAGCGAATGGGTACTCGATCGTGGTGCATTCTTTCATGAACTCTATGGAACCCTAAAACAGAAAATAAAAAGAACTCCGACTTAACCAAAAACGCCTACCCCACCTAATTATGCACCTCCCAAACAAAAAACACTATATAAATATATTTATAGACATCCATTACATAAATAATAATATAACGACGTACTGACGTACATGTTGAAACATAGATCAGTTGCGTGTTTTAAAAAAATTCCTTTACAGCAAATGCGCGCAAGATAACAAGTTCATTTTTAGAACGACTTTCTTTATTCCTATGCGCGTTTATTTCTCAACTTCAGACGCGTAACTACAACAACAGCATTTCTTAAAGGGTCCCTCCTGATTGCTTTTGCAGATTAAACATGGCTTCAACAGTTACACTTACGCATCAACGATACGAGCATAAGACAAGCAGGGCGGCAATCCTAGGGCCGCGGGACGTAGAGGCGGGTATTGGCTCCTCAAGCCACGTTCACAACCAGCGGCCCTAACCCCGTCTCATATTCGCCACTAGCCACCATGACATGATGAGCAACTCTCACGTTCACGCTTAAATCTAAAGGTCAAACTCGAACGCCGCGACTAACCAAACGAGATCAACAGACTAGAAATATTGCGATTAACAGGGCCACAAACCGAAGAATTCTCAGCAGCTCAAGCAGGTCCATCATACGATACGGGAATACGTATTAAAATGGCATAGTTTCGTGAAGAAAGCTATCGCGTCTGAGCGCAAAATGTCAGAGATAAACAACAGACATAGGCAGTGCAAGAACCGACAAATACTGATACGAAGACACATGTTCTAGGATTTAAATCTTATGGGCATAGTACACCGTCCCTATCTATAAACTTACTCCTAAATCCGCAGAGATGTCGCAGATAGCTAAGAGCCTGTGTGGTAGATCAGGGCAACCTCCATATTTGTCTGGATGATTCTGGATCTTCAGCAGGGACATGGCGTCAGCATTCGTCAGGAGTCTTGGATTGACAGGCGCCCAATAAACTCCATTGATGATCACGGAAGCGAATGGAGCGATCTGGCAAGAAAAGCATTTCACCAAACCTTACAGGCGATCTACAATGGCAAAATAGGAAAGGCCAAATTGCCTCGGCGAAACTTAAATCAAACATAAACACAAAACAACAAAAACACAACAAGAATGCACTGAACGCCAAACCATATCACATGTACACTTCCAACACAATTCTAAATAACGACCAAATGAAGAGCACCACAATGGTTACGCTGCGACCTGAACAGATAAACTGTCCTTAAACTTTAAAGACAGCAGACAACACGAGAATATCACATCTGCATTTTTATTTCAAAGACTTACAATCACCATCGAAAACACGCCTATCCTGCAATGGTCAATTAACATCTTCCCATTAACAAAACTCTACGAACTTAAATGCCAAGACGTATACTCTAAACAGCACTTTGCCTTTCGAAAACAATGGCATCACACCAAGTAAGGTTTTTCAAACAGACCGCCCATCTGAGCCTAATACGACCAGAGACAACTCAACAACAACAACAACAACAACAACAAAAACAACAACAACAACAACATCAACAACAACAAAAACACTAAAACAAAAACAACAACAAAACTAAAACAACAGCACAAACACAAACACACGCACACACACAAAATTCGCGCACGGATTGACATGAAACACCATTTACCTTCTCAGCAAAAATGGATCTGTACCTCTCTGGATGTTCAGCAAACTCTTGTTCATTAAACTCACCCCCTCCTTTAGGAACTAGATAATGTTTCCTACTCACTTTCGTAGCAATCAATGTGCGATGGTCTAAATCAGGATCAACCACCTTTTTGATAAAGCTGCAAAACTAGATAACTGCAGATGAAGAGAAAGACACTTGGCGACAAAATGCTTCACTAAAACGATTGACAGCTAATCTCAACAACCAGTAGTATCATGTCAAAACAACGCACCATGATGGCCAACATCTACCAATACTACTGAAACATGCTCGCATTAACTCACCAAAACTTTTAATAGCCTTTTCTAGCTCATGAGGATGGACATACACATGAGGTAGTTCTTGAAACACTTCTTGAGAGCCCTAAATCAGTGCCACGTGACTAAAGACTTCACTACGGCATCATCCTTAATTCCACAGAAAGATAAGAATACTTCCCAGTTACAGAAAAAGCGGATCAGCCACAAGAGTCTTTAAATACAAAATAAGCACCCACAACAAAAAAGAAACATGTCCAAATTTATCCAAACAAAATCAGCCTAGGCAACACCAGGACTGCTTCCTTATGATGGGATCATGCTAAAATATACATAAATATCATATGTCATAACAACTTAAATTACCATTCATAGCCTAACTAAATACTCACCTGGGACACATTACCCGATCCTGTAAACACAAACGTCAATGGGCCAAAATGCTTTGGTAACTTTCCGGCCCTAATGTCTTCGCCAAGCTCATAGATAGAAAGTCTGGCTTGTCTGCTATTTTTGTAATTGTGAGTGGAGCCCACATACTGTGAAGAAAAATTGAAACCTGAACAAGCTATTATCATACTAAGAACCCTAACAACCAACATGAAATAAACCTTTAAAAATGACGAGCCTTGAAATCTTTAGATGCAAAAACGTTTATAAGTTTGATGGCTAACACTATAAACATATAATCAAGACAGCTTGTTTAAACAATCTTGTAACAAGAACTCGGGATATGAAACTTTTTATGATGCCACATCATGGTCAATAGCAAGATTCGTTTGTACATATTAGCGTATGTCACTTCACATCCTTTCCGAAGCAATCATTGGCATACATATCGTTTATCTATTATATACATAATAATGTTTAAGAATGCACCTTCTGAGTAGACAATACTTCATAGGAAAAGATTTAATGGTTGCAATCAACCTCAACATTAACACAGCACACAAGAAAAAACAACAGATCACAACAAAAAATAAACAATCTGTACATGGACTGCAAATATGAAGCAATTTATAAATATCTAAAATATAAAAAGGCTAGATAACAGACCATGAATGGAGTGTGATGTCCAAGGGTGAGGAAGCGCAATCCCAAGCCATGCAAAATGTTGATCATGCCTTTAGAAAACAAAAATACCACACCTGAATAACAGGACAACCTTGGCAACCTTGAAAAGATTTGCCACCAAAAACTACAGAAAAATTCTAAAACAACACAAGCACATCCTTGCAGGAAACCTGGCTTAAACAGAACAGCAATAGCAAACTGCCATACAAATAGCTGAATGCTTCAGCCAGTACTCTGAGTCCACTAACTAAAACTTAAGGTTGCCTTGAGCATAAATGTTCTTGATTCTTGATCTGCTAATTGATGATTTTTTGCAAAAGTGTGAGAAACATAAAGCTTGTGGTTCTAAAAAAATGATCAAATGGCAACCATCATATAACCAAAAAAAATCAGGAGCTTTAAGGAAGCTTAGAAGTTGCATGTTCACCAGAAGTTGCATCCAGCTCCAGAAACAGAACAGTGACTGAATTCAAAGTCTGGATCTGGTAAGACCCGAAAACAGGACAAAACAATCAGGGCTCTGATCATGATCTATATCACAACTGGAATGTCAGATCTCTGTTTGGGGTGTCAGGGTTTCTTAAATTCAAATTGTGTGTAAGCACCAGCACACTCGTTATCTGAAATTCGCTTTCAGGCTCAGCACATGACCACAACTCAAGTCTCTCCTGGTGTCCTATGCTGAACATTTGCTCTTGGGTAGTCATTAAAAGTCAGGATTGCAGCATTGGAACTTATAAGACTGGCATTTAAAATCAGTTAGCGGCAGTACAGGGCGATGGACTGGAATTACACTTCTGATTATTTAAAACAGAGCTAGGAATGCTCGCACTGCAGGCTGCACATGCTATAACTGACATCATCCAATAACAAACAGCTATGGCTCACTTTTTAACATAGAGACCTTGCACATTCTACATTAGTAGAGGATATAACATTCTGCTGCATCAATGAAAATTTAAAAACAAAGTTTCCCAACAACCATATATTTTCAGATCCTTTGTCAACTAATTCTGCAATGCTGATAATCAAAATTTTACTAGCTGCACTTTAATCCAGATCCTACTCCAAATTAGAGATCTGCATGGCCCTACCTCCAACACCAGCAAATTTTCCAAAGGCTGCAACACGCTTCCCTTTCTCATCAACCATGCGTTCATAATCGACAATCCGAATGTTCTAAAACACAAATATCTTATAAATTAAAATATTCATTATTCTGTAAAAAGGTTAATTCTTACTCATCAGAGTTTTGGTTTTCACATCTATTTGTAAGAACTATAATCTCGCTTTATGTCAAAAGGTCAAATAAAATCTGGATCTTGGTTAAAGGCAATTATTACGATCTAAAAATCAAACGAAATCTTTGCAACAAAATTTTAAATCATAGAAAAATACAGCATGGTAATTCATAAACATAGTCATTAGCTGGCAAATCATATAGATGTGCATTAACGGGGCACCTGCAGAGACAGCAGAAACACCCATACCATATAGAAATAGATGTACTAATAGAAAATGCTAACCAGCTAATAAGTTAAGGTTACATACTGCAGAAGAAAAAAAGCCAAATTAGCAGAAGTCAAACATCATAGCCAGCAAAACATAAATTAGCCATAAAAATGCACAACAAACCTGTGAGCATTTGAACCCTTAAACAATCAAGTATATTTAAATTATATACTAACTTTTTCTAGCATGGCATCTAAAAGTGACATGTTCGCTTCCTGGGCTTTAATCGTATGAGAAAAGAAAGAGTAAGTCTTGGAAGGAATAAGTAAATCTATAGGGACTTTCTTCACAGCCATGATCAGAGATGCAGCACTTATGTCTTCTGAGACAATTGCTCCAGCATGCTCATATTCCGCCATAGTATATGCACGTCTTGTAGACGGCTGCAGAAGTACAGTTATCCCTTTATCCTTGAGTTCCTTGACATGTTGGGGAGCTATTGGTGCACGCCGTTCCCAAACACTAATATCTTCCCGTCTAATAGCCATGACTCTCTCCTGTTTGACTTTGATATTACCAGTAGAGTAACAAGAAGAAAGAACATATTGATGTCTTCGACTCCATTTCAGAAGCCAAGGTGAACATTGTGGCAGGCGATACATCATACCACAGTAACTGATCTACAATACCTATTAAGGAGCCTAAGAGGATACAAATTTACCACAAATTAGATGCAGTACAACGGCCCAAAAATATCAAAATCATCAATCTAAGTCTCATGTTTAATACCTAACACGCATACCAAACTTTTTCAAATGGAAAAATCTTAATGCCACGAGCAAATGAACACAATACTTGAGATACTTTTTAAGTATCACAATATACTCCCTTAATCGCCGGTCAATCTAGGATCAACTGATCGGTAAAGGGATTGCGAAAGCCATGAACCAAATGAACCTTTAATGACTAGGAACATAACAACTATCTACTTGTCCAAGCTACGTTCCGATGGCATAAGCTAGATCTGCCTACGTGCAGTGCACCTTCCTGCACCAGCCAGGAGACACTGCAAAACATTTGCAATGATGCTGGCAACTTGCATTACCACATGCATTCATCATACAAGTATGGAGGCTCTTGTTTTGGAAGTCGAAGTAAAGCAACTCAGGTCGACCAATATACAATCGTTCCCCCCACCCCCCGAAGCACACTAATCATCCAGCATTTAAGAACAACAACTACCGAAGACCTTTTGTCAATCGCCCGGTAGGTCAATCATCCGTCAATTAAATATACAAAATTAAATTAGCAGCTGGAAGAAAAACTAGTGGCCAAGAGTGACTACTACATTACATACCAAGCTACAGCCGGTGACACGTGCACTCTACGGCAGGTAGACGCAAGCTGCTCTTCATTGAACCGTGGAGGGGGAGTATGCGGAGGTGTCTTGCCGGATTACTTTCCCGCGGTTTGTTAATCACAAACGTAAGACGAGGCTAACGTGATTATGACGGGGCGTCTTGCTTCTGAAAACTTAGCTTTACATCTAAAAGTTCGACTGATGCTTAGCTATTTTCCTGAAAAAAGTAGGGATCGTTTGTACCATGTAGCACACAAAACTGTAAGCTAGGATAGCTCGTAGAGTTAGGCATCACTGCGGTTTAACGAGGGCGTAAAGTGCGAGGCCTTAAAAGAGAGAGATTCCCCTAGCTGCAAAAAAAAAAAAAATAAGCCATCCCAGTTGAACCCGTTTAGCTGGGGTTTAACATGACACGACTGAGGCTCAAAGTTGGTCTAGAAAGCCATCGAGACTTAAAATGCTGTAAGCCGTTACTGCAGGATTTCCAAGCCACAGCAGTCACCACGGCCAAGAGCCTATTAGCTGCTTTGACCCCATTGGCTTCGCATGACAGCGATCACGCCAACCTGCGGTGACGCCGTTAACATGCCTATGCTGGCTAAAACCAAAATATTCGCCTTTGGTCCGCATATCGATATTGGAAAGGAGAGTTAAGTGGGGGTTTGCACTTGAAGGTGTGGGTGCGCGGAAATGGACACGATCTGATCTGACATGATAGAATGAGCATCTTCTTTATAATCAAGAGCGTCGCAAAATAGCAAATAAGTTGAAGTTCTGTGCATGACACTTCAGGTGCGCCGATGTACCCTTGCGCTAACTTTGTAGTTGAAATTAAAGCAGAATTTCGACTGAAATTCCCATTCTAAAAGCTCTAAATTTAGTAAGGGTGATGCTCGAGGCTATGCAAGTATCTTTCGGTTTATAGCTACAGGCAAGCTAGTGGCCTCGATGTTTTCAGCAGCAGTTTTTAACCCACTTAGTATGCATATTCCGGAATACTTGTCATCTTCCACAATTTTCGACTGCTTCGTGTAATGGACGATGTTAAAGGAACCCTGCCCGCACTTGCGTTAGCAGAGTTGAGCGCGAATCAACAGATTAAGCTTCAAAGACCGTAATTACGTAAAAGTTTGGTGTGACCAAGGCCGTTGAGTGTCCCGGTGAGCGCTGCATAGAGACAACCTTATTTAGATAAACAACAAACGCTTAAATTCTCAATCGTAAGTCTCAATCCTTGCACTGTACTAAGAGCTACAAATTCAAGGTCTCGTAGCTAGACGCAATCCGAAAACTTCCACTTTTTTGTGAAAGCAGTATGGCATGACCTTGGCAAACGCAGACCACTTAAACTATCAGTATCAATAGGGACATAACGTTCATAGTGATCATCAACATGTCTACAGTGTTCGCGGTTTCTGGCAGGGGATCTTTCAGTTTGCATACAAAATATGTCGTGTCCGAAATAAACGATGGGGTTATTTGTGGAATCCATTTTAAGAATAACCATATGAAAGCTGGAATTCTGACGGTGCATGACGCATATCCACTGCAAATAAGCCTTAATAGGGAAGTCCTCCATTTACAGTACTTGTGGATCTTTGGGAGCCCATTTAAAAACGGGGTGCGGGAACTACTAGTCATTATACGAGCTTCTTGCTTGTCCACATAGCCCATTGCAAGAAGCTCTGTTGTATGGGCTTGAACTTTTCATGCATATTGTATAAATAAATAAATAAATAAATATCTATGTATACATATATATAAGGTATAAGCCAATATATGGCAATAGACTTGCACGGATCCGTAAATAAGCTATAGCTGATAAGTCGGGTTCAAAGGCAGTATAAGCTAAGAGCAGTGATAGAAGTAAGGGGGATTTTGTCGGATAACTTTATGCGTACTTCGTTATATGCTTTTGAGAAACATTTCATTCGCATTCAGCATTCAATTTTTGTAAATTTCGACTTTTTATGTTTGTTCCAGTTATGGACAGGTGTTTGAAGATAGCCGTTCTAATCTTAAAAGTCCTTGCCAATTTTGCAACTTTTCATTTCAGATCATTCCTTTCTCTCTACGATACACTCTTCTTTCCCCTCCCTCGTTTTTTGGTTTTTGTTCTGTTCTTTCTTTGTCATTACATGCAAAAGCCCATATAGTATGCGTTGGGGTTAACGATCTGTAATCCTCTCGGATGACGTCGCCACGTTGGGTACTGCTGGTATGCGGCGATAAATGGTGTTCTTGAAAAGGCCAGTGGCCCTTTAGAAGAACCACGCCATAATATTAAATGCATCTTGACTAGAATGACTACTTTTAATCTGTATGGGTTGCCTCTTGTATTTTGGAACGCATGTTATATGAGGTGGCGAATCTGACTTCATTAATATTATAGCATAACGCTATTAAGAATGGTGAGTCCACAGAATCTCTGCTCATGAAATCCCATAAAGAAGATTGCAATGGTGGGTCCTTATGGCGAGCCCATCGCGACGCCATCTATTTGATCATCGGCAAGAAAACTTAGTGCTAACTTTATTTTTATTTTTATGACATCAATGGTTAGACTGATTGTTTCCTTAAGAGGGATATCTGTTAAGAGACTTTAAATCTCAAGGGGAGTCATAAATTTACCCGAAATATCCGTGAAAATGCTAAAAACTGATGTATTCTCTTTACAAGTTTGCACCGATCTGGAGTTACGTACATACGTACATAACGTACATAATCAGTTATTCGCCGTAGAAAATATTACAAACAGAAGATAATACACTTTTTAATGTATGTAAATAAGAAAGTTGCCAATAGTCCAGTCTACTTGCTTCCGGGCATGGATCCCCTGGAAGACCGGGGGTCTTTTCATGGGGCACCATTTACAGTTGATACTCTATTTGGACCTTTTTATAAAGGTGCTAGACATTAATGCGTTTTTAAATTTGAAGACAGTGATTTAAATATTCGAAGCTTAGGAGGTGGTAATGGTGGAGTTTCGAAGAGCGTATTTGTAGTGTGCGTGTGTATGCGTGTGTGCGCGTGTGTGTGTGTATGTGCGTATGTGAGTGCATAACTTTGAATACTTTGATTAATTAAATGAATTAAGCAGCGCTTTAATTAAAAATGAAACAAAACTCTCTTTCGTCAAATTAAATCAGCTTAAGCTTTGACATTCAAGTGCCCTTAATTTCTCATTGAATTATTTGTATTTAGAAGACTAAACCCTAGTTTTCAATTTAATTCAGTAAAGAGTGGTCGTTTGCATTCGTTCGGTCGTCCATAACAATACAATAATAAAAATAAATGAAATAAAAATGAAAAAAATAATATAAAATATAATATGTAATATATAAAATATAATATATATATAAACATATATATATATATGATATATATAATATATGATATATATATATTATATGATATACATATATAATATATAATATATAATATAATATAAAATAATATTAATGCGCGAGTATGGGTAATAAGCGAAATAAATACTTAAAAATTGTCAAATTATTTTATCATCCTAACGCGATATCTCCTAGGTCTTCTTCACTCAGACGCGTTCAAATTCGTTTGCAATGCAAAGATCTTGTTCAATATGTCCCGCATTTACTTCAGATGGTAAAACTTTCTTCAGTTTTAGACAGTAGATATTCTTGTAACTTTTATCGCTACTTATTGTGGCAACAGATACATTTAAAGCTTGATACATGAAATATCTGGTAGTCCCTGAATCTCTTGTCGTTTGCAGTAAGATATGCCACATATCCGTGTAGAGTAACGTATTTGAGGTAACTGGCTGGATAGTTTTTAACGTTGAACCAATGACGTCTAGGCCCTCTATTTTGCACTGTCTGTTCAGTAGCGGATAGCCATATGCCTTCTCTCTTATGAGAAAGCATCTCAAAGATGGAAG
>QQSS02192326.1:0-12997 GCA_003687565.2 Craspedacusta sowerbii
TCATCATCATCATCATCATCATCATCATCATCATCATCATCATCATCATCATCATCATCATCATCATCATCATCATGGATCGTGCGAACCTTCGACAGTTCGTGGCGCAGAGGTTGCTTTCAATGCTGGATTCTGTTTTGTTTCAGATTACGTCAAGTCGGTGTGGGCTCACGTTTGAACTAATTTCACACATTCCTCGAGTAAGCGCGACTTGCTAACTCCCTTCTATCAGCCCTTCGTTTTCTCGGTCTTGTCGCTGTTGTTGTTGTTCTTGTTTTCGCTGTTGTTTTTGGTGGTGGCGGTGTTGTTTTTCTTCTACTTTTTCTTGTTTTTTTTTTGTTGTTGTTGCTGTTGTTGTTGTTGGTGATGATGGTGGTGGTTTTGTTGTTGATCTTTTGATTTCTGTTTTTTTTTTGTTGTTTCTGGTGTTGTTGTTGTTGTTCTTTTTGTTGTGGCTGTCTGTGCTGTTGTTCATGTTGTTGTTGTTGTTGTTATTGTTGTTGTTGTTTTTGTTGTTGTGTAGTACTCGTTCTTTTTTTGTGTGGCAGCAGTGTGGTAGGATTGGAATTTTCTCGTTTCGTTTGTGGGAGTGGAAATTTCTTGTTTCGTTTGTGTTGTATCACTTCTTTTTGTTGTTGCCGGTGCTGTTGTTGCTGATGTTGCTGGTGTTGTTGCTTATGTTGTTCTTTTTGATTTGGTTGTTCTTGTTCATGTTGTTGTTATTGATGTTGTTGTTGTTGTTGTTGTTGTTGTTGTTGTTGTGTAGTACCGTTCCTGAGGGGAAATTTATCGTTACTTTTGTGTTCGTTTGTGTGTGTGGCAGCAGTGTTGCGAGAGTGGGAATTTCTCGTTTCGTATGTGTGGCAGCAGTGTGGTGGGATTTGAAATTATTCGTTCTATTATTGTGTTTGTGTGTGGCAGCAGTGTGGTGGGATTGGAAATTATTCCTTCTATTATTGTGTTTGTGTGTGGCAGCAGTGTGGTGGGATTGGAAATTATTCGTTCTATTTTTGTGTTAGTGTTTGGCAGCAGTGTGGTGGGATTGGAAATTATTCGTTCTATTTTTGTGTTTGTGTGTGGCAGCAGTGTGGCGAGCTCAGTGAGGAGAGGGAGGTTCTCGCCCGGAATGCCGCGCGGGCTATGCACGGGGATGTCGTCGAGCGGACGGATGCCGACGCCATCGTCAAGTACAACAAGGGCGTCTCCCTCGTGGGTAGCATCCTAAGCCTGGACAAGCTTCGGCAGGAGGTACGCGTGAAGGAGAAGCTGGCTGCTATTGGGAGATCGAGCAAGTCTCTCACGGCTTGCATCAGGAAGGAGATTGCGAGCACGCCCGATGTGCTTAGCTCAGTAAGGGTCGGTTTTGTTTTATTTGTTTTTACTGTATTTTTATTGGAATATTTGTTATTTTTGTTGTGTCGTGGAGTTTTCGTAAAATCGTTTTCCTTGCGTGTGCATTGAATTGGTCAAATATCAACGATAGGTTTACTCAGCTTTTGGTCGTTTGTTAACACTTTTTTTTATTAAGATTTTTATTTTATTTGTGATTGCTATTTTTTCATGGATTTTGTCGTAAAATCGTTTTCCTTGTGTGCGCCATGGATTGTTCAAGTATCATAGATAGGTTTGCTTAACTTTTAGTCGTTTCTTAACACCGACGTTCCTGAATAGTACCAGACTAGCGTATGTGCTCCTCAGTATCTCCTTGATCTCTTTTAGCCAAGCATGTCTAACTTTTGGGAAGCTTCAAACGAATCTCCGGTAAGTGCGGACTAGCTTTATCCGATAGCATAAGCTTGCTGCCAAGCGATATTGTTCCTTAACATTTGGTCGGACCGGCATTTAGATAAGATGAGAGAGAGGCCGGGATGCATGTCTGAACGGCCGCGTCGTCTCGGTTGCTGAGCTCGTTTGCTTTCGTGCATCCGTTTTAGGTGAGTTCGGACATGACTGCTGCTGCTACTGCTGCTGCTACTACCCGACTTCAAGAAACCCCTAGACATGCTATTATGGAGGTCTGTTGAAGCATCTCCTTGAAGCTTTATCTATCATTTTGTTGTATTTATTGTCGTAGTTGTTGTCGCAGTTTCTCGTAGTTTTAGTCGTTGTTATCTTTTTTGTTGTTGTTGTCGTAGTTGTTGTTATCGTCGTCGTTAAATAGATCTTAGTTGATGGGTACTGAAGTGCGGCTAGTCTCTTAGAATCGCGGGCAATATTTTCGTATGCTGTTTGTGCTGATCGAATAAGAAATAAGCTTATTTTAAGTAGTTTTTATTGCCAGGAGTAGATTAAATTTCTTCAAAGTTGATCTAAGTAGAGTTATGTTTGTAAGACATTGAAGTCGGGGTCATAGTCCGATAGGGAGACCACCCTCGCTTTTAAAGATAATTCTGCCGTCTACAAGAGCTTGGTTTCGGTAAATGTAAGAACTTATTGCAGCTCGTGTATCGATTAACTGCGAAGGGAGTAGTGTTGTATTCAAAATTGCTGTTTTTTGCACTTGGGTAGAAGGTAACAGGAGAAACTTCTTGTGTATAATTAGGGTTGGACATGACTCTAATTTGTGCAGGTTAAATCCGCGACTCTTTACTGGCTCATTTGTAATTTTTTTTTCTTTTTTTCTTTAAAATTATATGTTTAACCTTTCGGTTGAAAAACTTTAAAAATTTGGTTGTTTGTAAGATGGGGAGAACAAGGAACCGTTTGTCGCAAGTTGAATCGCCTGTTCGTGAAGTAAATAGTCATCATCCGTTGCGGTTTGTCATTGCCATTATAAGTTACGTATGTCTTTTTAAAGCATTATTTTGAATGACGCATGGAATTCCATTCTTGTGATAGTTGCCTTAAACAGCCTTCATTTCAATTGGAAAGCCTCTGTATAAGTTGAAAGCGTTAATTCGGGGCTTGATTCCTTGTGGATTTGTTAACTTAATTGATATTAAGAGCCTTGTTCACGGATTACTATGTTATTTAAATGATAATGATTATTATAACAATTATTTTATTTGCGGAGATAAATATATGCATTTATTATTTAACCCATATTATGTGTATCATCTCGCGTTATCAAGCGATCGACAAAATGAGGTTAGCTGCAATTGCCATCGTATTGAAAGGCTGGGGTTTAATGGAAGAATACAGAAATTGCATTTAAGTCACCTTGTGTTTTGGCTCAATAGCTGATCGCTACTTAAAAATACGTCGAAAAACCAGTTAATTTTTTCTTCAACGTCACCCGTCGCATTGCTCATTTTCATCGATATCTCCCTGGCGCCATCCATGCTAGGCACTAGATTTATTTTTATTTTTTTTTTTTTTTTTGCAAATTTCTCCGGTGTTGTGATTAAAGAAGTGAAGGTAGCATGTAAGATAGATAGACCTCGTGTCCAATGTGTTATTTGTTCATTTGTTTTCTTTTTTTTTTTTCAGGCTCCACCTTCAATGATTCGAGGCAGTCTTGGCGTTGACAGTGGGTGCAACCGAATTCTCGGATCCCAGATTACCGAGAACCGTCGTAGCTGCTTTGGCTTCCAAACTTTAAACGTTTCAAACGAACCGAAATCGTTATCGGTAATTGCCGCAACCAGTGGCGACACACTAGCTGACAGAAGGACGCATTTTCAAATTGTTTCGCCGCCTTTGAGAAGCCGAAACGATGCGATTCCCTGCGACGGTGGGCTATCAAACCCTCGTCCTGTGCCGCAAGCCGACCCTTCAACCGACTCACCTCTTGTCGCGTCAGTCAAGCACCTTGTAACTGTTCGGCGGTCTTTGAGCGAGGAATTTGTAGGTGCAGACGACATCGTAGCGCATCAAGCTTCTCCTCAGTCGAACTTCTTTAACGATCCTGCGGAGGCAAGACAAAGCGTGATGAGTCTGAAACTGGACGAGCTAGGATTGAAGGACGATCCTCTGGCTTGCAAGATTGCCGATCATGTAGTGTCCACGAGCGAAGCTGGGAATGATGGTGTTAGTGTCCCTGTGGACTCCGGTTCTCAATCGGCGCTACGCATCGGCGACGTTGTGTCGCTGGGTGACGGCAAACAAGGGCGGGTGCGCTTTCAAGGCAGGACGCAGTTTGCCGATGGCATCTGGGTGGGATTGGAGCTCACCACGCCCAAAGGTAAGGCTAAGTTGACTGCGCTGTGACCCGATGAGCGTCTATGCTGAAGCGATGGGTTTTGAGATTTTGGATCCCTGCGAGGGATTTTTGTTGGATACACCGGGACATTAATCTGTGATAACAAAGATCCACGTTCTTGCTCGGTTTTGTATATGTTGGATTCTTTCCCTGTCATAGTCGCTGTGTTGAATTTTCAACGCAAGGAAATTGCTCCTTTTATGTGAAACGCCAATGCTTTAAGGTGTTCACCATTGAGAGCTGAAAGTTGGAAATAACGGGTTTTGCCTGAAATAACTGGTCCTGCCTTGACATTGCTTCTTTAAGCTGAAGGTGACTGGTTAACTGAAAGCTGACTGGTTTATTCTTTTGTCGATGGTTTCCTGCTCGCTTTCAGGCAAGAACGACGGCTCGGTCATGGGAGTCCAGTACTTCAACTGCCGTCCGAGCCACGGTCTCTTCATTCGCGCGGACAAACTCGCTAAACCGGACTCCTGATTCAGGACCACCTGGTCTTCTGATAGTGCTCTCTAATATCGATTTTGCTATGCCTGTTCAGCAAATCCGTAGGACTGTTGACTCGCCTAGTCGAAAGTACGGAATCTTGTACCGCGTTTGAGTGGTATTGATCGCAAACTGCCTTCTTCGGCGTCACTCGAACTGGCCAGGCAAGTTTTCAGCCTGGTTTGTACCAGTTTATTGTGGTGGTGTTTTAGTAATTGTGTTGACGCTGTCCGCTCGATGCATATTTGGGGAAGTGCATGTTCATGCGGATGGATTATATTTTTTTTACATGGCTTTATGTTTAGAACCGCAAGTTGCTTTTTAATTTTTAGCTGTCTATTACGTTAATTATTCTAAACTATCCGAATTATTTAATTTTTTACGGCGTGTACTGAATGCGTCTTCTCGTTTAATGGTGCTTCGCATTTTTCTGCTCTAGTTCATTTGAGTGGAGCTTTTTACACAGGCATTTCCCACCGTGTTTTTATCCATTTCTCACCGTGTTTTTATCCATTCTCTCGTCGCTGTGAGTTGTGTACTTTGATTCAGCTTGAAGACCGATCGCAGCTTAAAGACCGATCGCGCTTCGGGCTTTTAAACTTTTGATTGATGACGTCATTGTTTTTCGTATGGTTCGACTACGGCAAGTTCTCTCAATTGGTGCGTGCGTGCGTGGGTGGGTGGGTGAGCGGGAATGTTATGTGCGGACTTCCGTGTAACCGGACGCACGAGCAGCGTTTTTAAGTACAATTTTCTCGTATTGTCGTTCCATTTTCTGCCATTTTGTGCCTGTTTGTGTCATTAGCCATACAAGATTATTAGATAAGATATACTTCGTGCTATTGTGACGTCATGGGGTGATTGTTATAGAGTGTGTTTGCAGACTGTGATGTCGATCAAACGGTTGCTCCGCCGCTACGAGGCGAAGCTGGCACTGTGCTGGTCTCCAGTGCGGTGCGTGCTGAAGTGGTGTGCGTGTGTGGCGAATAGTGGGTGATGTATGCTCGACAACAGGTTGGTTCGTGGGTAGCCTCTAGGCCTCCTGGCTACCCTTCTGGCTGCGTCCTGTCGTTTTTTTTTTTTTTTTTTTTTTCTTGAGCGCGTTTGGGACGTCGTGCAAGGTAGGGTTTCCATCGAATGGCCTCTGCAGCTGCCGGGCTGGTTGTCTGTTTCTTTAGCGGATGTCCTATTTATTTTATACGAATTTATTTTTTAGTGCAGGTTTGACCCGTCTTTTGGCCGCTTAGCTGCCACTAATAGATTCTCGTACTGTAACCAACTTGCGTTTCGCCGCGTTTCCTATGCGATGGAGTAGCCAATTGGTCAGTTCCTGCGCTTAGACAATTGATAAATTGATTGGTTTGGCGTTGAAGTTGAGGTTGGTGAAGAGGCAGGGGTAGTCCCGCCGGACGCGCAGTCCATCGATCGCCAGTTACAGCAAATGAATCCAATTGTCGTGTCTCGGTTGAGCCTCTCGAGGAGCTTATGAGCTCGTTGCCTGCCCGCGAAGGAGGCTCGAACGACTGGTCGATGCTCCAATGATCGAGAAGCTGACATCGCACTGCACCCTGTTGCCAGGAGACACTCTTGTTGAAGACCTTCCCAGAAGACGCCGAAGTCGTGCAGTTGCTGGTCGGGTCTTTTTATCAGATTCGCCTGAACGGGGATAGCAGCAAAAGAAATGTGTCACATACCCTTCCTGTCCACTTACCTCCGCGTGGAGTCCTTGTGGTGGATTTCGCGTGTTTTCCGAGAGGGGTTCTTTTTCGGGGTGAATCCCTCTCCTGTAGGTGTTTGAAAAGCTTCGTGTTCGTTTGTTCGTTTTAATGCAAATTTCCAAGTGGCGACGTGGCAGTAAGACTTATCCAAAGATTTAATCTGAGAATCCAGATTACATCACATTTATAGAATTTTACCAAAGATTTGGTACTATGAACCTGACATAAAGGATTATCAAAAGAATGGTACAATACCATCGCTTCGAAATCAGGCCAACTAGAGACTACGTTGGACCTTGTTGACCAACACCATCTCGCTCGTTGGTGACTCATCTCTTTGGTACCAGTGTCTGCTTGAGGAACCACAAGTACGGCTGAAGAAAATGTTTTGTTGAACAGGAGGAATTCCGATAAGTCTGCAAAAAAACAGCAACAATGTATAACGCTGCTCTAGGAAATGTTCCTATTGGAACAACTGCTGTACCTTTCCTTGCTCATATTTGAGATCTGGCATTACGTTAACATGTTCGCCTGGATACAGGCGATGATGTAAATCCACCCCTAAATTTCCTGCCTGTTTCATCTATGCTAAAGCATTTGGGATTGCCGCTAGATTGAACAGGTTTTTTGAGTTCGAACGGCGTGAGAGTAACAGAACGTTTCTGTCATGTATACCAATAATGGATGCCTGGACACGGGATTTCAATAAAAAAAATTGTTCACTTCCACTAGCCTGTTGTTGTTGTGGTTTCAGGGGGTTTTTTTTGGACATGCCTGCAGTCGACTATCGAGAACCAGGTTTAGATATCAATATAACATTGTCCGCGCCACTTGATATGAACAAGGAACATGGAAGGCATTACGAACGCACCTTCGACAACGCCAGACATTTATATGGCGTCCCAGTACGGTTTGGATCATACGTTTCTGATAAGATCCCGATGAGCCCCACTTCTTACATGCCGCTGTACCTTCAGGTGTAGAGCTGAAAATCTTTTCCTTATCAAAAGATCCAGCGTCAGATTCGTACGCGCTAAGCGCGGCGTCATTTGATGCCAACTGATTGGACGGCAGAACACTTATTACGGAAATACGATTATACATGTTTACGTCTGTTGCATATAAAACTTACAGCTCATCGGAATTCTGTCCTTTATAGTGCTTACTTATAGATAATACAGGAGTTTCCTATTCGCTGTTAGGCAAAATCTCTGCTTGTTTCCATATGAATATGATTTTCGTTACCAATTAAATCGACTCGCCCGTTGACTAGAGACTTTGCCTTGCTTAATTGTAACGAGCTAAATTTTCGGACTCCTCTATGGCGTAGTCGTAAAGAGCCACCTTGTAGAAGTACTTTCTAAAATAACTAGTTTCTCTTAGTGGTCCACGGAAGGTCTATTGCCTACGATGAATGATGGAGAAAATAACTAACTATTACGTAATTAACTAACTATTACGTAATAATACCCGTTCTTGCTTTTTCCGATCAACCATCAGCCTGACGCAGAGTGCGAGCCGATTTCTTATAACAATGGCTGCAGTGATAAGCGCTTATATGCACCCATGGGTGCTTACAAGACTACGATACATACAAATGTCTTAGTGATGGTGGCGCGAGTGGTACCGCTCCGTGCTGCAGAAGAAAAAAAATAAAGCCAAGTCGAAGTCGTATCAACAAGAAGCAACTAATTCATGAAGGCAGGGGGTTTCGTCATGAAAGGCAGGTCATGAGCAAGAAAAAGAAACATATTTACGCTGTTAATTGTGCATTATTTTATCGTTGTTGCGTGACGCGTACACCAGATGGTAGAAGCATATTCAGTAATTTTATCAAGAACTTACAGCGTAGCAGGTTTACGAAATTATGGTTATGCTTTTGCATGAAAAGGAAAACTTGAGTAACTAACACAACAAGCTAAAAACAAGTTGCATTAGTTTTATCTACGCTGCCTGTCGCAACGAACCGCGGTTGGATATTCTGAGCGCACTTTTCAGTACATGAGAATATTCGCGAAACGAAAATAGCAAACCCCGGCGCGAGTCTGATGCCGCACCAGCTGATGATCAAACTGCGCGTGCACTATTATGCTTGCAAAAACAGCATTACCAAACATCGTGTACAACATGGAGTCTAACTTCATGTCTACGCTTACTGGCCGAGCTAACACACTGATTCTTACTGGGGGGATGGTTCAGCCGGTAAACGGTCCCAAGCTCGTGAAAAGTAGAAGGTCGAGACTCGGGTTTGTCACACAGTCTTCTAATGCCCAGTTCATAGTTCTACATGCAGTCGCTCGTCTAATTACGGGGGGGGGGGAGGGTTAAAGGACAGCCTAATTGCCGCGAGGATATTGGCGCGAAGGACCCGCCACCATCCTGCCAACGCGTCTAGCGTAAAAGATAAACTAAATCTATCTCAAGCGTTTCTCATCCGTTTCCATTGTTCTCGCACGCCACGCGTTTGCCAACGTTTGCCAACGTAATGCGCCGGCATTCCAATGGAGGTAACGACGTTCGGGGACATACCAGTGGGAGTTAACTGCCCCGGGCACATTCCATGGGAGCGAGCAAGAAATTAGAGCATGCCAGTGGGACAAATATTGCGACCTGCGTAAAGCGTCTCCGAAGTATGTATTGGGCATCAAAGCCTAACTCGCCACTAGACAAGAGTGCTGTTCTCACCATCGCCAGATCCGCAGCCGATTGACGATCATGACGAGGATAATTAGGATGAGGATAATGCGGACGAGGATAATGAACTACAGTTCTAAATCTCTGTTTTCTACTGTTCACGAACCGCAGATTAGTGCATTAATATTTAACATATTCTCCGAATGCACGTCTGATAAACGTAAATATAAGATAATAAACGTAAGGTAAAAGATATTTGAAACGCAACGTGTCCCAAAGCTTGGATCAGAAGCCCAGTCACGCCATTTGAGTTACTGCAGCAAAGCGATTGAAAAAGACAACGCGCTTCCCGTACGATACCCCAGCCGAGGCCAGCCTCATTTTCAACGCTGACGGGAACTGTCCCTCCAAGGGACATCAGGTAAAGAAAATACAGGATTGCGCAGTTTGCAGGAACTGTGCTGCTGATCGCGAGACTAGCCTCTTTTCAGCATATGCAGGAAGGACGGGATGAACCATATGCAGGATAAACGGGACGAAAGTTTGCATGAACCGTGCTGGTGATCGCGAGGCTAGAATCTTTTTCAAATACAGCGAGTGGTGAACCCTCAATCAAAGGCTGTCGTCGCTTCTTCGCATTCTAATTTAAGCAAACAGCAGTCGGTCAACCCAAAACGACCTTCTACGTCCCCAGCATCTGCCAAATAGGATGGGAAACAATGTTCATATGCATTTCTCTCGCATCATCACAAGATCTAGAAATCCACGCGAATCAAGAAAACAATCCTCAACGGCCGCCTGCGGCATGCTCAGGCACAGGTCTTCGTGTGCAGAACTACGCATGCGATGTCGGCACATGCATCCACTATATCTACTGACACCCGCAGTCTTTAACGATCATATTCGCGTACTTCTTCATCACCACATTGTTGTTGTCATCCAAGTACAACACTTGTAGAGGGTGTAGTCGTAAGGGCGCGCAACTAGGCTCTGGAATAATGGTTGGGGACATTAAGTGGACTAAGGTCTGAATAATAGCGTGGTTAGTAGCATTCATGTCCCTGCTAAGGGGGAAACTGCATTCTCCTCGACAGTACTCCGCTTTGAATCCGTTCGGAGCTATGATCCAGTCGGACCATCCCAGGTCTTTGAATCCTATGTATAAAGCATGTCGGCGACATAGTTGATTCGCGTCATCCCGTTTCTTCCGATCCAAATCGGACTTGTCCTGCGTATAGGAATCGACATCTTCCGAAGCTTTCGGGAACAGAGTTTTTAACGAGCGTCGAATTCTCTGGTGAATAAAGATTTTTGATTCCTCGGCCTCTGGAATCTGTTCTGCAAGAATCTCATCTTCGTTCCCCGACTGGTAGAAGGCAACAAGAAACGGACGATAATCGTTGTTGCCTAGAAAATCCACAAGCCCACAGTCCGAAAACTTGTATTGCATTCCGGATACGCTTGAGCAGGCGAAAAATACTCCATGGTTGCTTGCTGGATGTTCCTTCCAAAGCTTTGTTGCAGAGAGTATGTCAAACTCGTGCCATCCGGATGCTGACGCGTTGATGACACGAGAGGACAGCGGGAGGTGGTCACTTCTGGGCCGTCGGATTTGATACGCAGTTACGCGCAACACGTTGTCGTCCGTCTTCTTGCGACCCACATCGAGATAGAGTCTCAGTTCGGCCGCTAACGTCGTTTCGACGACGAGATTTGACGACACATCGAAATACATTGCCCCCTGCTCATCAGTAATGTTGGGTCTCGGCACGAAGCCTAAAGCAAATAAAAAAATTTTAAACATAAAGTGAATAAAATAAAGCCTTTCTTGAGAAGGGAAGAAAACAGCACTTCTTTCGAAAATTCAAAACTCATTATTTATAGAACTTCTTTTTTAAATAAAGCATTGTTAAAAATATCCTGAAATTTCCCAAAAAAAGACTGAAAAGTTTTCAAAAATCTTTCGGGCTACTACCAAAAAGTTCCATGTTTTCTTATCTATCGCTGCATCAGGCCAAGCAAGGCCGGATTATGACCAGTCCCTATACCCAAAACTCTTTCGAGGGCCCCTGCTGTTATTGAACTCTACATCTAAAAATCCTTCACAAAGATTCATATCAAAGATCCTCAGGCTATTCATCGTCAAGTTTCTCAGAATACTGTGCATATTCAAATCCTAACTCAAACATGCGAATTAATTTTTTAGTTTAGTTTGAAAAGCATGAAATATAAGGGTTATATATTCTAATGTAAAATGGATTGACTTCTTCTGTCAAGATATCTTTTGGTTACTTGCCGCCTTGTTGATGATCTCTTATAATCGGTAGTTGGCTTAATGCCTTCAGCTATACCCTCAAATCGCTCGAAGTCACCATCTCTCAGATTTCGAATATGGTCTCCCAGTGACTGATAAAGATCAGCACAAACCGTCACATATCACTCTTGTGTTTGGAGAGCTTAACTTCTACGGCGGAAGTGCTTTAAAATTTCGTCTTACATTGCCAACATGGAAACAAACTTAAGTGGTTCCACCTTAATCGCAAGACTCGCAGATTCTAACTTGGCTTTCCCATTTTTAGTTTGATCTTCAGCAAATTCATCTAGAGCTTCCGTCATACTCCGACAGGATTTCATTACGGCGCTGGTTAATTGTCAATGTGCCTCTCATCTAGTTTCTGACCGAGATTTTAGCCCTTCATCACAACCACTTTTTTTTTAAAGACCTCGTCGATACGTCGAGATTGAGAAGAAAATTTTAAATCGGCTAGACAACTGAAAATCAATGTACTGCCGGATCACAGTCAACAGCATTTCGGCCAATATGATTTAGCGAGTGCATAGGACAACGTTGAAAGACACGTTATTTCCTCCAAGATTTTCTGTTGCATCCCTTTATAACAGTCAGACAAGTTTGCAGCACTTTCAATAGGAATGGTCCACGAAACTTTGAGAAATCTATCTTGCACTCGTCGCGTAAATAATACTAATAATAGTACTTTCAGAAACATTTGCCCCATATAATTCTCATTTTGCTACGATCCAAATTTCTCGTCTGCTTCTCCAAATGGCATTCCATGCTCTGCTAATGTGGTATAGCAGCTACAATACACTGCAACATGTTTCTAGAATGGCCAGTTATAGTAATTGCAACGGGCATCACTTTTGTCTAAAACAGAGGATGCACGTGCAAGCCGAAGCTCAGGGATCTCTGGGTGAAGCAAAAAATTATTTAATTATCTTGCGGGCCCCTTTCTTACCCGGGGGCCCTAGGCACGGCCCTTGTGGGCCTATTGGATAATCCAGGGCTGGTTTAAGGGGTAAGTACACATTGGACCACTCATCTGGATCCAAAACCTGTCTCTGAAAAATCTTTACGTTTGGTACTAAAAACCCGGTGGCAAAAACCACGTTCGCCTTTCGCTAGATCTTATTCTGCGAACGAGCAGGTTCGAGTAGCAACAACTAAAAACTGGAATAAACCATGGACGGACAAACCGGAGATAAACACGTTATGTCGGATGAAAGGCCATGTCGACGGATATGTTTAGATAGGGGGCGTAAAAGTAAGGATGCCATGTTTCCCCACAAAACTGACGAAGGAACGCGAACTCCCACAGCTGACATGTTTGGTAGAGGACATACCCATTAAACGAAGGAATCACTCATACCACACCTAGGCAGAGGCGCCTTGACGCATGGAAGGCGACACGTTCACCGAAAACTTGCTGATCCTATTCAAACCTATAGCGAGGTGATCAGCACGTTTTCTCGACCACGGTGATATTAAGCTAATACTGTCGACACATGATCCGTCAAGATTCTGTGCCTAGGGCACGGCCAGTGCTAGCAGAGTTGCAAAAATGGTCAACTATATGTGGACGTCAATAAAAATTACAATTACACGCACGCACACACACACGCACACACAAACACACACACACACGCACAAACGCACACACACACACACACACACACACACACACACACACACACACACACACACACACACACACACACACAC
>QQSS02192348.1:0-12996 GCA_003687565.2 Craspedacusta sowerbii
AGATAGATAGATAGATAGATAGATAGATAGATAGATAGATAGATAGATTGATAGATAGATAGATAGATAGATAGATAAAATGGCCGACAGGAAACCTCCACTCTTATCACGAACCTCATCCTTTAATCTCCTTAATGTCACACAAGTGACAACAAAAAGCATACACTTTGCAGTTTCGGTCCACTATGATCTAGAAGCAAAATAGCGCAATTAAAAAAAACAAATCCAAAAATCTACGGGAAAGACTTTACTGCCAAAGCCAAAAACACATACTCACAATACCAAAACAACAACAACAACAACAACGAATTGCTGCACAGCCACTCCTTCACGCTAGGAAATGACAGGTGCGTACTATTTTTTTTTAGTGCTTTTCAACAGAGGAACTCTTCTTGCTACTACCAACAACTAATAGCAGCAGTATCAGGCCTTGTCACATCCACAATCTTTCACAGTAAAATATTTACCGAAGTCGGTGATAACAGCACGAATATCGACTGCAAAAATGCTACTATGAGCACAGCACACACACACACCACTGCTTTAGCCCAATTGTTTGCTAGTGCTTGTCCATCAGATTTTCTAAATATAAAAACTGGTTTGCATCTGGCTAACCAGAATCTTGCTTAACAAACAATATCCATTTACGCACTCAGGTCTATTTGATGCTGGTGAGGAAATCTCAACATCAGTTCATAAACCTGCAAAGACACTAAGTATTAGATACTAGATAGCTAATCATGTCAAAACGATCACATAAAACAAGATCCTTGTCTTTTTTGGGAGTTCTCTCTGAATTTTCTTGACTCGATGCTCCTGCCACTGGCAAGAGAACTTCCCTATAAGTTATCTAGTATTGCAGAGTTTTATGCAGACACTAGAAGTTTATTATCGTTTTATCGATCAAATTTTATATCAGGTTTAACATAAATACAAATTCAGAGAGGGTAATGATATATACTGCAGAAAATCCAGATGTTTGTAAGCTAAGAATTTTATTTACAACAACTAAAAGCCTTCTTATCTCAGTTCCTAATAAAAAACATAGTAAGCAGAAATTCCCCAATGCAGCATGGTTTCCAAGTGATTTCTCGTGTTCTTATAAGTTTAGAAGTGGCTGAATTCTATAGGTAATAAAAACCAAAACAAACTTGCATTATCACATTCCTATTGCGTCCCGCATCTCTGAGATCCAGAGTATCCAACAAAACCAATTATGGTCTTCTAATTGGCACTGCCTGGCGAAAAGGCAAAACATGAATGGTTCAGAGAATCAATCATTTAATGTTAGGAAACCAAAACGTAAAAACCTACACAAAAAATGTAAAATTTGCAACCTCCCCAGCTTCGCATTCTCAAATTACAAGGAAGAGCATAATCCATTGCTGATGGCAAATCACTCATCGTAGCAACAAATAAAAAAAGCCAAGCGTGTTCTTTGAGCTATGCAAAAGTCAGTGAACTTAGCCCTTGTTTAGGCAACATTATTACCGCAAACTTCAATTAAATACTTCTTAGATCGTCGCCCGTTATTCTTCTTTCTGGTGTTAAGGCAGCAGATTATCTCGATTGCCCACTTGTTTTAAATCTAGCATGCACTTTCGTGTTTGGACTGGGTAACAATAACATAAACACACTCAATCACGGTCAATCATGGTCAGAAAAGTACATATGACCAAGCGATCCGGCATCTCTGAGATCCAGAGTATCCAACAAAACCAATTCTAGTCTTCTGATTGGCACTGCCTGACGAAAGGCAAAACGCGAATGGTTCAGATAATGAGTCATTTAATGCTAGGAAACCAAACCGTAATAACCTACACAAGAAGGGTAAAATTTGCAACGAGATTTGGGAGAGCGTGCGGTAGATGCCGCTCTCCTCCTTATCCAAGTTCTCAAATAAATCCAAGTGGGGCCTTTTCGAATGTGGGAGTAGATTTCGCTGGGCAATTGTTTGTTAAGGTGAGGGAGTCGCCAAGAAGGCATAAATATTTCTGTTTACATTTATGTGGACTCGCGCCATCCATCTTGAATTAGTCCCAGATTAGGGTTCTTCCGCATGCTTGCGCGGCTTTTGAAGATTTGTTGGGCGTAGAGGGGTTCCAGAGTTAATACCTCGACATTTTTGAGTGATAAGGTTAAGGTGGTTCGCTCGGCAGATGTTTTTGTATTCCTCCGAGAGCGAGGAGTAGTTTGGAGATTTAGTGCTGCTCTAGCGCCTTGAACGGGGGAGTGTGGGAAAGGATGGTTCGGAGGTTGAAGCGTTGTTTGCCTGAGAAGTTATGGAAGAGGAAAGTCTCACTCAGCTGCTCGAAAGCTGATGCGGTGCTCGTACATAGTGAATTTCCCCGATTGACGTGGAAGCTCGCTCGAGTCATGGAACTCATCCCAAGTCGAGACGGAGAGGTGCGATCCGCGAAGGTTAAGCTTGACGGGACTGGCAACATCGTGAGGCGAGCAGTTGTATGCTTAAACCCACTCGAAGTACAGGACAAGCCAAGTCAAAAAGATCGGGTCGAAACTCCGATTCAGGAAGTTGATGACAAGAACAGCAAACGTGCAATCAGCGAACGAGTGAACAGCGGAAGATTGAACAGCGAACGAGCGAACAGCGAACATGTATTGCGTCGACTGAAAATTCCAATTTAGCTGGTGTTGGACATCGTATATATTTTAGTAACGCTGAGTCCGTTTGATTCAGGGACGCAGTGTTTCAATATTTAATTTATTTGATTGGGCCTGGGCCAGAGTTATTAGCGTGGGTTTGATATAGTTTCTAGTTTTACCTGTTTTCTTGCCCCACCCCCGTGAGCTCTCATATTTTTTGCGAAGGAGTTAGATTTTCCATTCACTTACGAGTTTAAGAGTAAAGCTGGACGATCACGAGTTCTAGAGTGTGAGTCTACGAGTTCAGGATCCAAGTCGATCAAGAGTACATGAAGCGGAAAACAAGTACGCTTTTAGAGTTTCAGACTTTTAAAATAAAGATTAGGCAGACCTCAAAAGACTCGTCTCCGGTAAGTCTCATTGCACAATCATTAGATAGCGTACGCTTTCCCGAAGATTTTGAATATTGTTAAGAAAAGGACTTTGGAGTTGAAAAAGTCGAGTTGCAGTCTTTATTTTCTAAATTGGGATTCTTGCTTGACTCGCAATGCCATGTTGAATCATTAATGCAACCAGTCTGGTAAACTGGGTAACTTACGTGAAAGTGGCGTGCGTCATTCTGGGTGTGGCAAGGTCAGGCGCTAATCGACTTCAAACATTGTTAGTTGGACCAGAGCAAACTCGCGCCGCCTCAAAGGGGTTGTCGCACCGTGTGCGGTGCGTGCCGCTCGAAAGTTTTCAAGCGTGCCGCGTGTGGGGTCACACCGCCCGCGGTCGATGCGCACATGTGCTCGTGGAAGGCTGACGAGGGCTAAGTGTTTTTGCTTGCTTTGTGCTATAGAAAAAAAAACAGAGCTTCACTCAAAAGCTTAGAACTTGAGAACTCGAGAACGTCCTGAAAGCTATGAAGAACGAAATTGAAGTGAGGAAGCGCTAGGATATTTTTATTATTATATATATTATATATTATACTATCTCATGAAAACGTTTCAGCTGAAGAAAAACTGCTAAATGAAGCCAAGACTGCTTCCAAGATCGCCATCAGGGTTGAGATTAATTCCTGCGAAATAGATAGCATCTTAAGTAGGATGCAAGCCACTCTGCCAGCTCAAGGCAAGAGGGTGAGCACAATAAACACAACGCGTGCCTGGTTTTCATCTGAAGTTTCTTGCCCCGAAGAGCAAGCAAAATATTGTGTCTTTTGCAAACTCAATAATCACAGGTCTGAGCATTGCCGTATTCTGACAAATGTGGTTTCCAGGCTTGAGCATTTACATAAGATCAGCTGCTACTTCACCTATATAAACACGGTCACTTAAGCAACGACTGCCGCTCCAAGGAGAGGTGTGCAATGTGTTACGACCAGCATTACCGCTCTATCTGTTCAAGAAATATGCAGTACGAATATTTTAAAAAAGCTATACGTAATCTTTACGGCGGTAGCCCGATTGGATCGTCGCTGCTTGCAATGTTCCACAATCTTGCTGTCTCAGTCAGGTCATCGTCCCGACTTACCCAATCCCAGGTACGTCTCTTATTGCGCTAAATCTGAAACATTAAACGAAATCAACGAAATCAATATTGAAAATTCAACGTTGAAAGGGCTGGAGATAAGAAACTAAGTGGATCATAACAATGATAGGACCTTCCAGTTTGTTACTTCTTCACTTAGAAATGAGTTTAGGTCTTTATTTAGAGATCCCAAATTTAGCCTTAATTCCTATTACATGTGGATAATATGTGGATATGTGGATCGATTGTAGACCATTGCCGAAGATTCATGCCAGTTTGGATGGATGGATGGATAATTGGATGGATGGATGGATGGATGGATGGATGGATGGATGGATGGATGGATGGATGGATGGATGGATGGATGGATAGATAGAAAGATAGATAGATAGATACATACATACATTGCAGCACAATCTCTGGTTTGATGGATACATGCATTCCTTGTTATATTTTTTTCTCCAGGTTTGAGTGCCTTGATGAATTAGCCTGTCATTGTGTACCAGACCGACTGGGTCATCAGGCTGGCTTTGCACCTTCACCCTACGGTATGTTTAAAATAGGTATCACATTCTTGACAAGGGTTCAGCAAAGAGATTTGAATGCGAATCCGGAGAACACCATCGTGGTAAATTGTTGTTGCCCGGGGTTCCGTTTCACGGATATGAGGAGCAATAAAGGGCCAAGACCGGCGGCAGATGGCGCCCGGGTTTTAGTCTATCTTGCGTTGTTGGAGAAAGGTTGGAGTTTCGAGAAAGGGGAATTATTGCTGGACAACGCAGTCACTTCATTTCCTCCTGTTTAAATGGGACGTTGCATTCTTGAGTGCAATCCTTGGGATAGGAATTTTGATGGAGCCAGTGCGCATAGTTTGCTTGTTTGTCATTTTCAACAACCCTGCTCATAAATTTTCCGCACTTACTGGTAAAAGTGCTGTTCGGTGTTGAATGAGTCTTCTTGACATGCATGTACATTATGTGACATAATTTGATATCTCGTCTGTGAAATTTTATACGCTCTTTTGAGAAAAGATGTTGTTGTTGTTGTTGTTGTTGTTCTCAATTTCTTTCGTAATCTGGCTTTTGGTGTAAATTATGACGAGAATATCATCCTCATGTGCATCATTGGTGTTATGTCGGTCTTCCCTTTGCTCACGTCGCTATCCTTCATGTTTAAGTCGGTGTGAGATTTGAACATTTCAAGCATCCACATTGACTGCAGCTTGCTCGTGAGTTTTTAATGCTCGTGCAATTCTCCCAGTGGAAGTTATTAAATGTAGGAAATTCGGTCTACAGGTTGCTCGCTCGTCAGGAAGGCCATTTCTTCGGGCTTTTGTAGTAGTACACTGCTGTAGGTCCATATTCATGTATATTATTATATATATATATATATATATATATATTGCTTTCTTGTCGTTCAGTCATGAACATTTTAGCGTGGTGAGGTCTAGTCTAGCAAGGTTAATTGCATTTTCATGTTCGTATAGTCACGGGAATGTCTCATCAAGACACCGTGCTACGTAAGTGTCATGTTCAATTGCTGGATAGCCGTATCCTGCGGTTATGGATTTTCGTTGCCCACTTTCGTTATCTGCGTTTCAGGTAAAGTTTCTGGCATAAACTCTCATCTATGAAGACTGCTCCCAAAAGTCGTACGGTGTCCCAATATCCACACTAGCGAGTTCTTTGAGCTGTTTTTTTTAGCCCGATCGGCGAGGCTTTGACGATGTAAATCTCGCAGTGCTCAAGCCTGGGACGACATAAAAATATCTCGGCAAGTCTCCCTGCCAATGTTGTCAAAAAGCTCTCCATTTTTTTTTCCTTTGACGTTCTTGCACCGCTCGTACCTATCAGTACGACAAAGAGACATCTATAATACGTCTTTAATATTTCTCGCCGAAACGTACGAGACGTCTCAATAGATCTTTTTTGGTATCCCGTGAGATGGTCTCAGCGAATCCGATTAAAAACATCTCGCCGAGACGTCTTTTAGACCATCTCATTAGGACGTCTTTTATACATCTCCATCGATTAAGGCAATTTATTTGCTTTTGGAGGGAAGTTAGCCGCTTGAGATGTTGGCGTTCATTTGCATTAGCAGGCCACCTTCAGCTATAAGGTTTTAACTCTATCAACTTTATGAAGTGCAGTAACTCGTGTGGACAGCTTCATGTTCAGGTCTCTTGGCTTTGTATTTTTCTCCGCTAGGTTCGTTAATTCAGTTTCTGCCCTTTAGCGTTCGACAATCAAATGAATCTTATATTAAGAGTGACGATGTAAAGCTTGAGGATTGCGCGACGCTAGTCATCTTTTCTGCACGGCTACCATACGGAGATTTCATGCGATTCATTGAGTGATCTTCTTTTTTGCCGCTTCAGATGCCTTGTGTAGTATAGTTCTCGTGATATGGTACCGAGCAAACTACCGGGCTAAGGTACAGGGATAATTTGTTTGGGAGCCTTTTGTGAGTATATCCAGGCATTTTGGTCTGCATTGTCTGCCCGTTTGACCTGTTTAACGTGCTTTTTTGGCGCCATTTTCGTAGTTGTTGGCTAGTCACAATACTTTTTTATATTAATCATGTTTTCTATTTTGCGTCGAACGGAAAGACGATAATTTTTATTCCTGTATTTTATCAAGTCTTGTCAAAGCAGCATTACATTCGCGCTAAAATATTCGCACAAAGTACTGTACGTTCAGCACGTTTTTATCTGATCGTGCATATCATGTAATGACTCGATATTGGTTTATCTGCTTTGGAATAGATGTCTCTCTCTCGTTCTTTGGCTCTGCTTTTCCAACTACAGTTGATTGTTGACGACATTTTTCTGGAAATCGTGGATTTGACGAAACTTATGGAGTGCTATAAGTGTACCGAATCTGTTGCAAATTTTTCCGATAAGTTTGTTTGTCTCTTGAACCGACGAGGGAAACGTTTTCCGCCAACTTATTGCAACTTCGTTTTTAGAAGTAGCTTAAGTCGGTAGCGTTCGCAAACCAATGCGTTAACGAGAAAAACAACAACAACAACAACAACAACAACAGTCTCTTTTCCCAAAAGTGCGTATAAAAATTTACAGAGCAATTGTGAAAATACGTCACACGATGGGAAGGAGGGCCCTTCTGAGCAAATCTATTCAGAATGGAAGAGCCCCCTTAATACTTCTTATAAGAACTATACGTAATCAAATTTACTAATAATACAAAGCGTTAAACACAACATAGTTCAACAGTTTTTGTCATAGTTTATGACAAATGTGGGTCAAGCGGTTTGAAGAAAAAAAAACAATACTATACAATAGTCTCTTCATCAGTCAGGAATAAACACGCCGCTGCATGTAATCGTTCCCTAATACTTCGAAGTACAAAGATAGGAGAGGCTAGAAAAAGAAAAAGGGTCTCCACTCAAAGGATGCCAGGAATCCGATTCTCGTTTGTCGCCTTTCAAACTACGGAATCATCGTCTTCGTCACCGAAAAACTCGAACGAAACGAATCTTTGATCATTGCTAAGCTTGGCGGTCTAAGTGTCCCAAACGACGTTATTTACGTGTATGACATAGATGATATATGATATATATGATGCGATATGATATGGAGATTCATGATATACGTTTACCTATGTACTGATATAGAGCTTGTTGGTAGTAAAACCGTCTCAATAGGATTCTGCTGACTAGCCCAAGTATGACGATGTACTTGAGCACATGAACGTGCGAACTAAATGCTGTCGATGAAAGTGCGTCGAGTGCAATTTCTTCTATTTTAAGCACCTGATCGAAGCATACCAAACTGTGCACGGAAGGTCCTGCTTTGCTTATACGCGTATAGTCTTTTCGTTTATTTTGTTACAGTAGACATGAGAAGTATTAGGTATGCCCTAACTCCCTTAGGTCTTACAAAGAAGAGCCAACCTTCCAATGAAGCATGTTTTCGTTTATTTTGTTACGGTAGGCATGAGAAGTATTAGGTATGAAATAGCTCCCGTAGATCTTACAAAGAAGAGGCCTTCCAATCAAGCATGTTTCGTGAAAGTTGCGGGGTTCCGTATGAATGAGCCGTGAGCCAGAGAATCTGGTTTGGTCTAAATTCTCCGGAAATGCTATCGTTAGACCCTGCAGTTCATCACCGGAATCAACTCCGAAATACTGCCACATCTCTCCGTAGATCTGGTGAAATTAAATTTTTATTGCGGCAAGTCATAGTTCCATCGATTTTATAAAAATAGTCTCCCACGCAAACTCGGAGCTTCAGAATAGAAGAAATACCTCTTCATTACAATGAAAAGAATAAGCTTGGTCTAATTGTACCTTACTCTCTTGACTCAAGACCAATGGAATCAGTTATCAAGACGACTTAGTTTCACGACAACCATTGTCGGTTTTTTGGTTCGGGAAAACTAGAAAAAAACTGGAAATACGATTAGATTATGTATTCTCAGCGCTATCTCTACACACACACACACACACACACACACACACACACACACACACACACACACACACACACACACACACACACACATACACACAAACACACATACACACACACTATCTCTCTCTCTCTTTCTCTCTCTCTCTCTCTCTTTCTCTCTCTCTCTCTGTTCTCCGTTACGTATTTCACCCTTATCTACGACTTAACCTTACCATACCCACTCCAAATTGTAATTATGCTATAATTATACTAATAAAGATTACGTACTTGTCAGGTAGTTTACTGACAGCTTATAAAGGCGTTTATATTCACTTACAAGATTTCACGTATTACTTAACATCGGGAAATATTTAAATGCGTAGAGTCATGCTGCTTCTTGAGCGATGCGAATCTTACTGTCCAACTGTGGAGCAATCCATGGCAACCCTACTGATCATGACTCGCTATCGATCACTACACATATCTACACCTTTTGTTATTATTACTATCATACAGATTACGACTCAAGTTTGATTGAGTCTCGTGTTCATCTGACCTTTTTTTGTATTACAACTATACGAGCTACATGTAGTAAAGAGCTTCCATTTATTATTTCTACCAAATTCTCGTGACGTAAGGTGGACTGAACCACGTGGTTTTGACTTTTTCGATAGATGGTGTCGTCTAGATTTTCAGCAATAACGTGGACGCATCATTTATTTCCGAATAAAAATTCAACATTGCCTGGTAGAGCTCTTGACGTAGGATACATTTATGGTACAGTATCGAAGGCTCCCGTATGAATTGGTATAGCAGACCATTCCTTATCAAAAGTTCGGCTTCTTTCGACCGCCAGAACGCGACGCTTTGTTAGAGCGGAAACAATTTATTTTCCCAATAATGGCATCGTGTCTAAAAGATTTTCTAGCTCTACCATAAAAGTCTTTCTTAAATGCAATAATTGGATTTGGATACGTCCTCATTAGCCGTGACTATTATAATTGAGGATGCCACCTTATCTTGTCAAAGAAATGCTAAAAAAAAGGCAAAAAAAAAAAAAAAACAAAACAATAGCAGCATAAACATCCTAGATTTTAAATACCCCAAATATATGACAACCACATACTAAGATATTAGTAACAGCTTAATAATAAAAATACCAACTCAAGAACAAATGAAAGTACAAAATACACAAATAGAAGACAAGCTTCTGCTAAGAACAAAATCGTACACGCTTTAGTAGGATGCGCTAGAAGCAACGTCATCGTTAGTAGAAGAAAATATCAAGGGTTAATTTGCACAACCTGACCCTCATCGAAGAAGTATCAGACTTTTCAGGAATGTAACAAACGAAACCACTCATGCACTTACAGCCTCATGCACTAACTTCAGTCAAAAGGACAGTAATCATTAGGATCAGCAGTAAAAGCTAGTATACCAACTTGAGGAAGATCAAGAGGCCAAGCATAAATTGAACTGGCTAGTTGGCAGAGAAATTCGGTAAACTGAGCATTCATTGAACCGATCAGCAGGCAAATAAACTAGCTCAGTATAAAATGAGCTCGTGATGCCTTCCGAACCAAGGGTATGAATTAAAATTATCTGCATCAACCAGCTTGGATTCAGACAAGGAACATGGGAAAGAAATTCTAAGGTTTTCTCGTAAAATTCTTCCATCAGCAAGTCTGCTAACGCACCTGTCAATAATAAAATATTTTAGCCCTTTCTGCAGCTGTCACTTTGAGAACTTGGGTAACTGTCACCTTACAAGCATTCTTTGCTTGTTTGAGCTGATTGTATGAGAATCGTGCTGCAAATCTGCAAAACTGCTTATTGACTATTGCTACTGTCGCACTAACAAGCCAGTTTGCTGTGAACAATATGCGGATGTTTTTATAAGTAATAGGAGACTTACCGAATAAAAATATTATTCTCAAAATACAAGTGTTATAAGTTATATCACCACAACATTCTTGTTCGGCAACATAGATATTTGCCTTTAAACTGATGTAATTTTTTTCGTGTAGACATTGTTTGGGATATGCCTTGGGAAGTCAATTGCCTGATCAAAAATTTCAGTCTATCAATGCAAAAGAGAACAGAAAAAAACCTCCACTTTAAAACTAAAATGAAAGCTTATATGCATCTGCTGCTATATCAAGTCTTAGTTGGTACGTCATCTTAGCATCAAGAAAGTGATCGTGACGTCAAATAGGAAAGGTATCGATGTCGTCCTAGCTATATGACGCTAGACTCAAAATCTATGCTTTGTTGTAGCGAAACATGCGGTCGTAGAATATTCTGATGGTGGCCATCAGATGCTTATGAGGAGTGATAAGGAAGAGAAAATTATTTTGCGTGAACGAACGTAATAGCTATGGACGAGTATCGTGCTTGCAAAGTGGTGCAAGTTGTGAACGGTAGCATGAGAGAATCCACATCGGTAGAAAGTGGGGTGGTTTTGATCAGCTCCTCCACTTCCCTGACCGAAGTTGCGGGGAAATTAAATAAAGATTTCGAGTTTCGTGTTGAAGATGACGGAACAAGTAATGGTGTGCACGGCAAGAATCTTGTAGAAATTTTTAACAAAACGCAAGATTACATACATCAACTTTTTACCGACGCTGCATGTAAAGAAGAAGAGATTCGCCAACTGCAGAGACAGCTAATCGCTGTGAATGAAAAATGCTCAATTCTAGAGCAAGAAAACCTGCGCTATAAGGACATGTGCACTGAAAAGGATGACATCATACAGAAGCTTCAAGACGATAACGTAGCAAAGAATGCAGAGCTTCAGCGACTGCTTAATCAGCAACCAAACACTGAAAAAATATGGCCTGATGCGACACCAGTAGATGCGCAGAATATGAAACCTGAGGTAGCTGAAATGGAATGCATTTGAATCCTGTGCAAAGCAACGTAGAGGAGAATCGCCCAAAAAAGAACACAGTAAATAGCCACATGGATGTCGAAGAGGTGAAAGTGGTGCAGAAAAGGACAAAAGAAATGATAAATTGCCTCGAGGAAAATGGTGCTCTTAAAGCGAGAATAGCGATCATGGAAGAAACATTTAAGGAAAAGATATCAAAACATCCAAAAAAATTGAAAGAAGCTCGCACCAAATTCAAACACGTTCGAGAAAGATTCCTGGGAGCAAAGGTGTAAGAAAATCATTCTTCTACTTCATGAAGCAGCCATTAGCATTTACCTTTTTATTGGTGATGTGTGCAAACTAGATTTAACGTTATTTGTTAAACATCTTGAAGGATCTTTTTGCCACGTAAGATTATCTGATTAGCCAGCCGATGTTTGGGATACATAAATAACTTAACACTATCAAGAAATCAGACGCAACAGAGGTCTTCTAATCAACAAGCTGACACATAGCCACAATATTCTTCACGGTTTGCAAAATTCAATTATGCAAAGTATTTCTGAATGAGAAAATCTTTGAGACTTTCTACGATTTTCTCTATCTGCTCAAGAAGTTTTTTACCAAATTTTCTCCTTGCCCTTGAACGAAGTGGTTATCTCAACGTCGTATAATTCTTACCTTTGCCTCATTTTGCGATTCTCAAGCGAGGTTCAATTCCCCTAAATCTTCAAAATCTTTATACGACAAGCGTTGATTTTATAGCTTCCCTAAAAGCAGACACATTTGCTAAAGATTGCAATTTAAACGAAGATGTCCTTTGCTTGGACAATTAATAAAAGCTTAACACAGAATATTTTGAAAAATTCCGTCAAAACGCAATTGTAAACCATTTATGTAGGGTGCAAAGAGAAAACGTTTAGTAAAAGTTAGATTATTTATATTTCTTCAGTCTACTATCTCGGATTTCTCACTCAAACTACTACAATTAACGCTTGATTTCAAAAATTTTTCAGGTTAGAGGGAGCTGCCAACGATCTCTAATTGATTAACTGCGGCGGCTGTTCTGAAATTTTTTATCGTTCCGGACTTTAGAGCATCAAAAGCTGCCAGTGTGTTATGAAGCTAGATGTTAATCGCGTAAAAGCTTATTGGAGTATACATAGTTTCATTTTTTGTTCATTTATTTAATGGGCCAGATTTCATCTGATTTAGGAAATTGTGGATCGAATGAATGGGACGCACAAAGAAATGCTCGGGGCAATAATCAACATACTCAACCATATCTACAGAATTCCCATCCAACGTGGTCGCTGGTCATTTTCGAGCTCGACATCAGCTCAAGTAAAGAAGATTAAAAATCAAATCGCATATCTAATCGAAGACTTGAAGGCATTCCGACAAGCAGACATCGAGAGTGTAGTTCATCAAGTTATAGTTTCGGATACAAAAACTTAGCCTCGAACATCAGATATGGTGTTGTTCATGCCGAGATTAATCTTTAAAACGTTTAAGCCCGTCTGTAAATTAAAATATATGCTCATACATACATACATATATATATATACATATATATACATATATATACATATAT
>QQSS02192370.1:0-12994 GCA_003687565.2 Craspedacusta sowerbii
TATATATGTATATATATTATCTATCCTCTCATCTTTAACATCTATCTAACTAACCATTCAATAATCGATCAATCAATCAATCAATCAATCAATCAATCGATCAATCAATCAATCTATCTATCTATCTACCTTTCCGTCTCTCTATATCTACCTATCCCTCCATCAATCTAAATCTCTCTCTATCTATCCATCTATCTCTCTCTCTATTCATCTCTACCTATCCATCTATCTATATATATCTCTCTCTATCCATCTCTCCATATCCATTGATCCATCCGTCTATCTAACTCTCTCTCTATCCATCTATGTATCTCTCACTATATACATCTATCTATCTATTTCTCTATCCATCTATGTATCTTTCTCTATCCATCTATTTCTCTCTCTTTATCCATCTATCTCTCCCTCTATACATCTATCTCTCTATCCATCTATCTCTCTCTCTCTCCCCATGTATCTATCTATCTCTCTCTATCCATTTTTCTATCTCTATATCTATCCACCTATCCATCTCTATCTCTATCTCTATTCATCAATCTCTATCTCTATCCCTATCTCTATCTACCTATCTATCTCTATCTCTATCCATCTATCGATCTCCGTCTCTATCCATCTATTGATCCATCTATTCATCTATCTATCAATATCTTCCTATATTCAAACAGTCATGATGGAGCCGTTTGCGAAGATAGCGTTGGTGTATGAACGAGCCATCCGCGAAGATAGCACTTGTGTATGAAGGAGCCATCCGCGAAGATAGCACTGGTGTACGAAGGAGCCATCCGCGAACATAATGAAAGTTATATTGAAGCAGTCAGCCTTCGAGGTCTTCTATATTCAAACAGCCATGATGGAGCCGTTTGCGAACATAGCGTTGGTGTATATGAACGAGCCATCCGCAAAGATAGCGTTGGTGTATGAACGAGCCATCCGCAAAGATAGCACTCACGCACATGGAGGATTCGATTGTCTTTTTTTTTTTGTTTGGAAAACAGCAAGAAATTTCCTCAACAAATGCATGGAGCCAAAAAAAGACATAATTCTTTTCTCCTGAAACTGGACATTAAAAAAGCAAGCTTTTGCTTTAGTTTCAGAGATTTTACTTACAAGCCGTTTTAATACATGAGCTACTGAAGGTGCAAAAAAAAAAGGCATGGTAGCCTGCCCCTGTTATGCATCAATGTCTCTTGCCAAGTCCGCACCCAACCGCAACCCAACCGCAACCCAACCGCACCTTTTCAGCAGAGTGCGACATAAGAAAATAAAAAATAAAAAAAACGGAGGCGTAAATACTTTGCCATATGGTGTGAACGAACAGCTTCGATTCAAATCCAAACTTCTACTTTTATTATACTTTAAAAAATCATGAACTATTCCATCTACTCCGGTAACTTATTTAAAAATCAAGCTTGGATTGGGCGAGTTAAAATTTTATGCAAATGCCTTAACAAAGACACTCGAAATTTCATATCATGTGGTGAGGAAAATTAAATCAACAAATCTAAGCGTGCGCTTAATTAGAAACGATTGATTGCGCCCCTTGATACAAGAGAGCATCTTAGTAACAAAACTCGTCGACATAAAGAGTTCTGACAAAAGATTAACGAGTAGGCAAATCCATTCATTCACTTTCACAAATATAACCCATGACCTCCACACCTCATCTAAAGCTTTGCTGTTAATAAGTTCCAATTCGTTGTAGATGTCTGGCCCTTTCTCTATGCCAGAAATCGTGTCCTCCACTTTCACTACGCCTAGAATGAGGAAAAAAAAAACAACACAGCTAAGGCAAAGGGTTCCGTGACGACATACTTAATCTAAGGGTTTCTTTTAACAACCTGCAACGCAGACTATAAAAACGTTTTCGTATCCCGATCGGACGGGGCACATCAATAGGGCCGAGCTCATGCGCGAGACTCTTGCCGCCAAAGATTGTTCGTACTTACACGACGGGCACTCAACAGTTGCAGCGGACGTTACATGAAGATAAGCCAATTACCAGAGTAAAAGTCAATACACTTTTCGTGATCCTTAACGCTTCCTAATAACGGTATTCGGAGAAACAGCCTATGCACAGGACATGTCTAAAGGAGCGCTTGCAGGTGCCCGCAGTAAATTAGACTTTTCGTGCTTCGCGCATTTCGGATCGCTCACTTAGGAGGTACTCAAATATACATGCAATATCCAAATCTCTATTATTTTCGCGTATCGCTTCACATAATATTCATGTCTCAAACGAGAAGGGCCGCAAATAAAAACCGGGAGTATGTGCTAGAAAACAAGGTCAGGCGAAAAATTAGCTTGGGGTTCTCTTCTGTCAGCAAGCAAAGAATGATTTAACAAAAACAAAAAAAAATTTCTAACCAAATAGATTAATTACCACAACATCTCTAAAAATTCTTCATATCCGGGATGGCACGCTCCTTGAATTAATCTGTCAACACTGCGGCATTCTTATCCACTCAGGCTTAGTTAGTCAGTTAACAAGAGCTGAACATAATCACTAACAAAGCCGCTGTTTAGCTTTTCATTTTGCTTAACAGCATTGGAACGGCAGGCCACCAATCTCAAAATACGTTCCACATTCCTCAAATTCGATGCACCTCGTGCGACAACTGAGGACCTTTCAAAGCTTCAATGAGGAGCGGCCTTAAGCCCTTGCACAATTAGCAAAGCTTGGCCTAAACACGGAGGAAGTCAGAGCAATCAACGGACACAACAGGAGATTGGTCTAACCTTCCATGCCTATGGACATCCTGGACTGCCTATTCAGGATCATAATTGGTGCTTATAATGGTGCGCCTCTTGCCCAACGGTAAGCCCCTTTGCAGGGTATTGAACCGGGGCTCCGCGCAACGCACTACGTCACTTAGTTTTGTTGTTCACGCTAGGAGATCAAACAGACACACATACATATATGTATACGGAATAGCACAAGCGCAGATAAGCAAAGTGAAGACCAAGACAAGGACGCGTTAAGCAGTGCAGCGTTAAGGTAAGCCTTGTGAATCTTGATTACAAAATACGCATGAAGTTGGTAGCGATTAGCATTGCTCACTCTTCGGCTAGGAGCAGCGTTTCCATCAGCGAGAGTCACCCAGTAGAAAAGACGATTTTGCAAATTCGAGACAGGACGCAGACCGCGCTGGTTCGCAAAATAGCCACGAAAGGCCTACAAATCATCCGTGTTCCACAAGGTCATAGTCCGCAACATTAACCACGAAGGCGTCGCCATGAGAATTTCCAGCAAGTAACAAGTTGCAAATAACAACCAAGCCAACCCAGGGGTTTCCTTTTAGGCAGCAATCGTTCTAATCGCAACAAAATTTCTTTTCTTTTTAGACTGCTACAAACGACGAACGAACTCAGAATGTCAAAGCCGAGTCTCCTCTTACTTATAATCGCCGCCAGCGCCGTTCCATCCCGCGCTTACGTTGCCACGCATCAATCCGCATGCAAGACGCACTTGTTTCAAGCCGTGGAGGTCAACGCTCCGGGTTGCGCGACCGGCTACGTCTCGATGAACCTGTGCGTGGGCGCTTGCCGGTCGGTCGACAAGTACCCGGTCGGTAAAGGCGAGTCGATCTGCACGTGTTGCGAGCCGGTGAAGTTCGGAAGGAGAGAGGTCGAGCTGCTCTGCATGGACGTGGACGGAACGTTCAAAGCCGCGATGCATGTAATCAGAGAGCCGACTATATGCGCTTGCAAGCCGTGCAGACCAACCAGGAAGTAACGGCAAAGCAATGCATCATTTATCAAGAGACCACTGGGAGTGCATTTTTTGCGCGTGAAGAGATCCAGTCTCGTCCGCCGTCGACCAGAATGAAAGAACTACGAAACGACAAGCTTTTCTCGATGCCAAGAAGCATTTTTTTCTCCAGCGATTTTTTATCGCCGCGAAGACACAAAGATGAACATTCACCAGGAAAGCGGAAGGATGACAATCCTACATTCACAGGGTCTGCTGATGCGCGGGCCGGATGTCGGAATGATTCTAGGCTGGCGAGGTTCAAGCAGCGACAGGCTGTGCAAAGGCTCGTGTAATTGCTTAGAGGCCCACGGCAAGTTGGAAACGCGATAGTAAAAGTCTTAAGAGTGCAATTCGATAGCAAATAATTTAAAACTATAAATAAAAGACATTATTTGGTAGAATAAAACTATTTATTTCAAGAAAATATAGCCCAGCTAACATTAACTATGGCATTGCTTTCTTCATTTTGGACATTCAGAGTACGTTAAAGACTTTGCTGCTGCCGATGAGTAATTAAGAAGAAAGGAATACGACAGTGCTTTACGTTAGATCAGGGGTCACCAAAACGCTTTTGCGCGCAGGACGAATTAACTGACATACAGCCCCTCGGGGGCCGGATAAAGAGTCAAGGGTCGATTAAATTTCGAATCAAAACAGACGTGTGGCGCTGAGCGAGGCGAAACACAGACCGATTATCCGATTACCACCACTAAAACCACGCGGGGAATTTCAAACAAGCATTCTCAATGTATTTAATTCGCGAGTGAGAGGCCCGACCTTTAACGAATCATAAATTTTTGTGTTTCTTTCGTCGAAAAAATGCATCCGCGGGCCGAAGTTTGGATACCCCTGCACTAGATGGAGTCGACGTCAACATCGCGCCCATACACGAAGTTCAGAAGGTTTGTTTCCTAACGCGCCTCGGGTTCATCAACAATCGGCCGACATTGAAACAGCGACAGTTTATCATCGGAGCGACGACGATAAACTCTAACTCGAATTCTAACTTAAACAGAGCATACCTTTGTGGCGAAACATAAAAGCCACCGAACCACCGTCTTCACTCATGGAGCCTCTGAAAAACGAGAAGGCGAGAGTACCAGCTTGATGCTACACTACAGCAAATCATACCTCACAGCTCAGCAAGTCAATGCACACAAACCTAAACACGCCTGGCTACGACATTTTGTTTGTGACAAAATGATATCTGCTTGAAAGAAAATACACAGGACAGACAAAAAGTCCAACAGACAAAAGAGAGGCCAGACAGAGAGTCGGGGATAAACAAAAAGACACATGCATACACGCATAAACACACGCACATGCATACACACAAACACGAACACACACACACACACACACACACACTCTAACGTGCACATGACAACAGTATATAGAGCGCTTTTGCAAACCTGAAAATACGTCTTCGAGTCTTCGCTTAAGTGTACATCAAGGAAGGCAAGTCAGAATAATCGCTATGTATCAGTCACTTTTCCCACGCAGCATTAAAAAAAAAAAGCTTGCAGCAAAGTGGGAAGCAGACGCTATAGATGGCTCTAAGGAACGGTTCTGAGTCCGCTACGGCGCAATTTGCCCTTGAAGGAGAGAAAACAGGTAGAAGCTTGTATCAAAGGAAGCGTTGCATTTCAAAGATCGAGAAAATGCGTCATCTGGACAATTGAAAGACTGAAGTATTAATAACTAAAACATAGTCATAGAAAATCATAGGAAAAAAAAAGAAGCTTAAGATAATTGGGTCTGATTAGATGGATGAATGGATAGATGCGTGATTGATAGATCGGCTGGATGGACGGGACGGATGGACTAAGGGATAGAACGGAGGGACGAGTTGACGCATGGAGGAGCATGGAAGGGTTAGGGAGGGACGGGTGGAAGGGCCTCGAATCTGCAAACATTAACACTTGAACACACGTCCATGGAAGGCTCAGCGTGCTTAACCAAAATAAGGATTTTTTTTCTTCTTTAGGACCAGCACGAAAAGCATACAGGAAGAAAGACGTAGTAGACACGTCATAGCGCGATGACACTTACTATTGTCAAGAACGACCTTAAGGAACTTCCTTCGAAGAACTTCCTTGTGAAAGTAGCTCAATAGGCATTACTTTCTGTTTGTTATATTAATCAGTTTCTTATGTGTAGTTTCTGTTTGTGTTTCTACTGCTGGGCTATTATTTATAAGTGCACTTAATTTGAGTGTTATTTGTGTGGGTTAATTGGTTTGTTTCTATATTGACCATATAAACGGCAAGAGTTTGTAAATATGGTAAGATCGTTGGCAAGTCTATTTTTACTATGAAAAGTCTATTTTTTAGACACGCCATAGCGTGACACTGCCTAACAAGTTGCCTTTGAACTAGACAAGACGTAGCTTAAAAAAAAACTTCTTAAGACCCGAAGATGAATTAGAATGCTTTCTGCAGCGTCCACGTAGCCATCATTGGCAGACATTTACCTCAGCTCAGCTTTGTAATAAATCAGCCTACAGCTCATAAACCAATGCAATCGAAAGGATGTTCTTTGAGATTCAAGATTCAATTTCTCTTTACCAATAAAGATAATACACATTAGCAAAGTCAGTCAGGAAATTACAAATATTTTTATGGGAGAGAGAGCTCCTCGTAGCTTAGCTAATCGGAATTGGGGGCTCCAACCCTACTTTCATGATAAAACGTATTATAAACATAAACAAAAATAAGCATAACTCGTGCGTATAACATCCGGTGCTATGATTTATGAAATGTAAATAAGGCTAAACCTTATTGTACAACAGTCATGTCGCAATTGGGAATCGCAGCGGAGCACAAGAGAATATTTTTATATTGTAATTTTCTTGCTCTGTTTGTCCAGGTGTACTTGTCTGGGTCCTGGGTGGTAGTCTTATGATCGGTTGATCTGGTAGACGGCTGCTTCTCTGTCGGGGCGGCTAAATAGGTGGGGCAAGCTAGAAACGGAGAGAACGGAACCCAGTGAGTGAGTGTGTATTGGAGTGATCGACATCCCAATAATTAAAACGTATGTTTTTCTACAAACAGGACCAGACATTTACTACAAAGAACATAGCGTCAGGCAAGTGCTTCAGTATGCGTTTGGACAATAACAGCCGTCTCCACCCAAAGCCTTGCCTGTCACGTGACAACCGAAGTACTGAAGCAAACAATATGATCTCCGCGTGCTTTACGGGCGCGTGCTTTAGAGGCGCGTGCCAGAAAATACCTTTTTCTAAACTAATCCATAAGCCAAACAAATACTTCCTGATCGCGTCTATGAACTCGCCGAGCAATTTAAGTCTAATATCCTAATCGAACAAACGTGATACAACACCCAGTTAAGCCACTCAGACCACAAGAACAGCGCTTGTTTTGTCAACAAAGGATTCTTAAAAACATGTCTAGCCAATGGCTGCGCGTTACAGACTACGTCGCCGTTTCAAATGAACAACACGAATTCAGTAGCGCAAGTAAATACATGAAATTTCCGTTTGACATTTGAAAAATGTATGCATGATTGCCTGTACTCATAACTACAGAGATTTAACAAAATTTACGAGTTATAACTTGGTTTTCGGAAAATTCACTCTATGAGCCATGCACTTATCAGTCTAATTGAGTTAATTTAGATGAAGGCAAGAACGCATGCGGAGAATTTCTTGACCAGCGGAAAGCATTTCAAAATCGAGCAATACAGTATTCGAGCTCATGCGAAAGGAGAGATTAGATTCATTTTAAACAGGTTATATTCAATTCGTGATGACTGACTTCTCTGACACTGAGACCAATGACGTGAAGTATGGAGTTCCAGAAGGTTCCGTGCTGGAACCCCAGCTGTTCTTAGCATGCATCAATGACTTACGGCCTTGTCTAACGAATTCGGCAGCTCATCACTTCGCAGATGACACTAATGCCCAGCTTTGTCACTCGCCCTAAGTCCTCAAAGCAAATCCTTAGAAGTTCTTTCGACTGCCTACGCGCGAAACTTCTTACACTGATTGCAAAAAAGACTGACCCTGTCCCTTTCAAGCCCCCCAGCAAAAAAGCTGACTTCATACTCACGATCGGAGGAACAAAACTATTTTTACCATTATTTATTCCATACACGTAAAATACGTAGCGGTCCTGATTGGTGCCCCTTGACACGTAAGCCACTTGCTACGGACCTTTCAACAAAATTGACAAGAGTAGCTGCAAGTTTGTCAAAGGTACGGCCTTACGTACGCTTTAATACCCATAGAAATTTTACTCTATAGCTTATTTCCATGCCACCTGGCGATTACGATGATGCCTTGTATGGGGTTTGCTAGTAAAACAAAACTATATCGTATAAAAAAAAATCACACTATAGGCATAACCGTCTGTTCTGACTTACACGCTCCGATACCAAAACTTCTTGCTAGACTCCACGCGGCGGTCGGTGGGCAAGCAGGCTATGTCACAAATTACCACGGCTACCCTGCTTGGCAATCTCCTAAGAAGACCTAACCAGCAACAGTACGACATCGCCGTCTGCTGGAAAGGTCTTCACGAAGAGTTGCTCCAAGAAACAGGGGACAGTACGATGACAGTTTCAAGATCGTTGGAGCATCAACCATTCGTCCGAGCCTCACTTTGTGGGCAAGTACCGAGCTCTTCAGCTCCTTGACAGGCTCAACCAACATCCGACGACTGCTCTCATTTGCTGTCACCGACAATCGATGAACTGCACATTCGGAGAAACTCCTGGCTTATAACCAACAAACCAACCAACCCAACAAACCAACCAACCCTCGGTATACCTGCTTTTCTCAAGGGACGCTGTGCATACACGAGTTGATGATAAAGTACACCTTAAACTAACTGTTCGCCGTTGAGAAACGCTACAGCGAACATGCTGTGATCAATACCACGCCTTTCTCTAAACAATTCTTGGCGAGGCGACGACGCTGCGAGCGAGCAATCTTCTTAAACAGACTGAATTTTCAAAACATTAAGCCTGTACGCTTTTCACTTCACATCGATGGCCAAACAATACTAAAAAGCCTTACAAGGCAGACACGCCCCTGGGAAACCGCACTCGCAATACATTTATATTGTTTTTGAAGAAACTCCATATTACGAAACGGTGCATCTCTATTTCTAAAACGCAACATATCACGTAGGCAGTCTATAAGTCTTGCATCGCACCTCTAAGAGACGATGAACGACGATGAACGGGCCTAACTTGACAAGTGACAGACGCTTTACCGGCGCTAATTTTCGGATTACGTAGCGGATGACAGCTTAAGATGTGGGGCTGCTTTGATGTCGTACGTAGGAAAACACCGTTGGCATGTAACTCAAAGTTCAAACCTTCAAGACAAGCACATGAATACCTAGAAGGAAACCTTGCCAAAAATATATATATACAAAAAAAAAAAAAAAAACAAAAAAAAAACAGAACGACACATACTCATTCTTACGTAGTATTGCCTTCACTTCGTGGCGACATCGAAGGGCATTCGCGGCCAGAGCGTCTATGATCAAACCGCACTGCCCTGGACCTCGTGCTTGCAAAATTAGTGAGCTTCTCTTCTCGTCAGTGTCCTACATGGCAGCCAGTGGAACGCAGAGCAGACTTCAAAGTACCGGATACATAAATCGGATCCCTAAAACTTCTTAACCAGTACAAGAAGACTCAAACGAACAGCACCTAACGAGGATGCACAACGGACAGTACATTTGATCACAGGAAATCGACTTCTGCAGACAACTTGGCCACCCATAGCAGAATTTGTCATACCCTGAGTGCATTCTTAATCGCCTGTTCAATCTTGTCTTTGGGCATGTCAGCTGCTTTTGCGCGGGCTATGAGACTCTGCAGTCTAGAGTTTTGATTAACATCTGCACCTGTTTCTACAACAAAAATCAGATAAAAGGCTGTTCTTCATTGAAGATACTTGATTATGATGCAAATAACTTTAAAGAATAGATAGAGCATGCTAGAAAACAACATCATTCACCGTCTTTAAACTTGAGTTTCATCGAGAGATTCACGTATAAATCATGTGATTACATCATCTCCCTAACATTTTCTAGCTCTTAATTTTCGCATACTGCAATTTCTTCCAAGCCTAATAGATATGCCAGACAAACTACTATCCTCAAACAATAAAACCAAGGACACGCTAACACCAATATTTTAGCAAGCAGTTTTAAGATGAAACTAATCAGGCTTTTAAATTAATAATGTGTGTGACCCATTTGCGCTGAACTATTATACATAGAGCAAAGCATGTTCCTTTTCCCCCATTTATCAAGATATTTGTGATAGCTCTGAAAAGACTTAACAGAGAAAGAATACACTTTTTAATTTGCAGGACAAGCTTTGACAACAATTTTTTTTTTTTTTAATTCTCAAGTGAGTTAGAATTTTCAAGAAAACTGTATAAATACAAAGGAGGCGCAGACTCAAAATTTATAATGAGTATGAATGTTTGATAAAAGACTTAAACACTCCAGACACAATGGGGCGCATACATGATAAATAAGTAAACAATACTAACGACACGATGGCATCCATTATCATTTATCCCAACTTTGATGAGATTTTATGACAAGATATTGAAAGCAATGAAATACATCAAGTCTACATTCCTCATCACTTGCATACCTTAAAAACATCAATTTTCAATTTGATAAAAGAGCTTGATATCACCAGAATAGCTATCCATTGAAACATTCTGTAACACCACTTAAAAACAGTAACAAATAAAAATGCATCCCAGCCCAGCAGATGCCAGCTAAGAAAGCATGCTACCTCTGCTTATTCTTGAACTCCTGGATACTCGCATCAACCCAACAATTCACAACCAAAAGCAAGCAAACATATAGACTGTGGGTCTGAAGATCTTTTTTTTTCTCTGCTGCCATCAATGTTGTAGCCACAGATTTGAAAAAACTTTTAGTCCTTGATTAACAAAACAAAACAAACATTTAAAAATTTTACTCACTTACCTCTCGCAGCCTGTGATATTTCCATGGATAACTTTTGAAAAGTTTTTGATCTGGCAAAATCTTTATGCATCTTTTTATGCTTGATATTTGCCCATTTTGAATGGCCAGCCATATGTCTTCTTAACAACACACACAGTTTATTACAAGTGCTGCTGCTAACAGACCACTTTCCATTAGCACAGCAAACATTCTTCAGCATATGAAGTGTGAAACTTGAGCAAGACATCAGTTCGGCTAAATTTAGATAATTAAAATTCAAGCTTATGCTCGTTCACTGTTCACCGATTTCAAAAAATCTGCAAATTTAAAGCTTATAATGATTCAAAAATCAAATCAGTTCATCAGTTTTAATCAATCAATCAATAACTAATATCAAAATAAAAAGCCAAACACACGTTGACAAACAGCGTTGTCACATGACTATTGTATTGTGCTATCTACCTAACTTGATGTAGAGAATCCAACAACAACACAACCCTCTCGTACAGCACGATGTTTCTTACGGTACCTCGTTAAGTATATCATGCTAACGTAAATAGGCTAAATATAGTAGCGCAACTAAAGACTGCACATTAAATCCTTTTAATTATGCGACGAGATCTAGCATCGGATGATCTTGTTTTATCAATTTTTGATGTCTCTAGCGAGCGCGATGGAAGGTCGTCAAGTGCCAGTAGGTCAAGCAAGAGTAGGTTCCCCAATCGCTGAGAGAGAGTACTGCATGGTGTAGGCTCAGGGTCAGAGTTCAATCAATTGTTGTTGGTTTCTTTGTCGGCTGTTGATGGAATGCTTTCTCGAGATGATGGTTGTTTCCGTGCTGTTTTTGGACGGCAATGGCGTCACCAACCTTTATATGATTTATCTCTCTATGATTGCCTTTTAGGAGTAGTTGTATAACACTGGGCGTGGAGATCGGCAGCTTGGACTCAGAAGATTATATAGAAACTGACTTTGGCAAATTATCATTTATGTTCCGTCCAAAACTGAGCTCATCTGATGACAGACCCATGTCTGGGGGGTGGCGTTTTTCGATGCTGTAACAGTCCTTACCGACACTGTCGGTGCAATGATCCTCTTGGACCGAGATTGGAGGCGAGTATGTGTTCCATGCATTTCGCAGCACTTTCAGCGCGGAAATTGCTTTGTTGGAAGTGAGCACGGAAATACGGCGATGTATTCCCCACAGTTGCAGGAACTTCTTAAAATAGTGGCCATTGAGAAGGGTCCGGCCTCTAATCCTTCTGGAACACCAAAAGTTGTGTATTATAGGCGCAATAAGTTAAATACCACAGTAGTGTGTGGGTGATCAGTAGAGCTCATCTTGGTCCAGCGAGAAAATCTGTCAGTATAGATGATGTAAGTTTTTCCAGCTATGTACCTACGGCTTGTTGGAAAGAGTATTCAGGGCGCAGCTTGCTGTATTGGGCGGAATCGGGCGACATCATTGCGGTGATGGCAGTCATATATTTTTTGTCGGATTCGCCAGGTGCATGCTAGTTCAGGGTATGGATGGTTTCCCAGAGTCGAATATCACTTCATCCACAACGTATAATTTATCGCTTAAGGACCAGAATTCTCGTGTTAAGTAAGGAGTCATACTCTCCGTCAGGTGGAGAGTGTCTTAGTCGGTTTTGCAGCGACGTCAAAAGGGTATGCCGTAGATACTTCCCAAATTTTAAACAGTCTTGGATTTGTGTGCTTTCAAGGTCTCGATCGTTGAATACTGGGACGAGCGGTTAGTGTTCTACTGCTACAATTAAGCTCGAGAAGTCCTAATCAAGCTTGTGGAAAGTTTCCAAACCGAACAGTAATGCAAGCGCCTTCCCTTCTTGATTCGTATCAAGCTTTAGTATCTCGGATCACGCTTAAACTGGGCATACGTAACTTTAGTAGTTGGAACCACAAAACGGAATGATTTCTGTCCTTGAATTCTAGAATATGTCATCCAACAAACTATTCAAGTAATATGACGTGATTTTCGCTAACAGTCAACGATAAGGGCCATCACCGGTACTTGGGCGAGAGACTTGCTCAACTAAACCAAAGTAAGATCTGAATACGGTAATTTTCGTGGGTGATGGGAAGTCCGTTGAAAGCACTGATACCGAATTTCTGATTGAAATAATATTCCAACGGATTCCGGTAAACCACGTTTTAAAGAAAAACATGAGTTAGAGCCGTTAGAACATTATGAAGGTTTGTCGATAGAGTTATTTGTAAGCAGGAAACGATGGATTATCTTTGCAATTTACAGACC
>QQSS02192381.1:0-12994 GCA_003687565.2 Craspedacusta sowerbii
AATAATAATAATAATAATAATAATAATAATAATAATAATAATAATAATAATAATAATAATAATAATATTAATAATAAGGATAATTATAATAATAGGAACAATAATAATCATACTAAAAATAATTTTTTTAAACTTCTTATATTTTCATATTTTTTTCCCCACGCTTTCCCTGGATTTTGGCATCACTCACTAATTCTAGGCATGGTGCCATCGATGATGTTCTCTTGAACATCATTCTCAGAGAACTTAGCTGTTTTGCTGCTGGCAGTGCTCACTTCATCTCGAAGACTGCCGCTAATTCAACTAATCCGTTCTCAATCACTAGGGTGATTTCGCCGCTGAGCGGTACTCATTTTCGCGACCCCGTGTCGTGGGGATGTATGCACATGAGTCGAGCAAGGCTGGACCGGTGTTTGAACTATCACCACCCATGAGTCTTGGTTGCCAGACTGGAGACGATTATTTTAAAAACAAAATCGGTATGTCTGGCAACATTACAAATGTCACCCGGTAGAATTGTATTATGTATGCGCGCTACGTTGAGCTGACTTTAAAATATTTGACTGTCTCTATCGTGTTTTATATTCTATAGTGGTGCTGGTGTAATATATGACTGACAGAGGTTCGTGCTGCCGTGCAGTTTTCCTCCCTTTCCTCATCTTACTCTACCAATTTATATCCAAACCCATATACGTTATTTCATATCCTTTCATTATGAAATGTCCGGTCCGGCAACACTCCCCTCGCTTACAGGCATTTTAGCAAACGTAGGGCATAACTGACATAGGGTTCAGGACTTCTGAAGTCAAAAACAGGATAGTGCATTTAGCGTCGGCAGGCTTTGCTTCTCGTTGGCATGTTCCTTGTGATGACGATGGTCTGCAGGGCTTTTGTAACGTTGCAGCATTTAACGCTCCTGGAATCATGCCGTAAAGCATGGAGGTTTACGCCAAACTGACGTTTCCGCCCACCCACAGAAACCCTGACGAATCTATCAGGAAATTGCAAAGTATAATATAAAATTTCAAACAGTTACTAATAGTAGTTTTGGAAATTATTCGCGCTATCATCATCTAACGAAGTCGCAGCTGAAGAAAATACTTCAAATCTACTGCAAGTGCCTTGAATGAAGTCAGGTATATTTCTAAATTGCTACTCTCTAAGATGAGTAACCAACATTCTCATCAGTTTAGGGATCACCAGGCCGACACAGATTCGAGTTTCTGGGGTTACTGCTAGACTAGGTTTGAATGTAAAGACAGGATTGTTCCCGACTCATGCAGGGAAGTATGCTTTGCGCACTTTTAAAAAGTGCTTTCCGAGGATAGGAAATTTAATCTAACCTCCTGGTTTAAGCCCTTGGGGATTCTGACAGTGACCTTTCGCTAAAGTGCACCAACATGCAAAAAAAGTTACATCTACAATTCAGAAAAAGTTGTCACCTTTCCCGTTATACCACATAAGTATTACTCCGATGAAATATTGTCCAGCACTGCAAACCTATACATGGCAAATGTTAGTACAATGTTTGGGGCTAAAATTGTTTCCTGACATGTGGAAGGACGAAATAATTGTATTAGCGCATAAAAGGGTCCCCGCGTACGACTCAGAAAATTTTAAGTCTATTATATTAGAACCATTGCCTTCGAAAATTTAGGCTTCCATAATACGCAATAGGATATACAAGTTTGTGAAGGAAAACAACTATTTTGAGAGCAATTACCACGTTGGGCATTAAGAAGTGTGGATCGCGCGCTATACAATATCAGCCCAATATCAATATCTCGAATCAAAGAGTGACAGCCATTGCCCATGCCGAAAGTTTTACGTATCTACAATTTCCTTATGAGCTGTGACGCAGTTAAGGCTGAGCTAGTCGCTGATGCTACGCAGTACCTGGCCAAAATAAATCTAATGCCTATACACCCACTTAAAATAAGATTCGATCATTTTGTGTATTCCAGGTTGCATTGGCGTTTTTCCATTTACCACTTAACAAGCACCTGGGTAACCCAAAACCTCAAAAACTAGGTTGTCAATAGCACTCGAGAAAGGCTGCTAATTCTAATAAGGGCAAGCATTATTCAGTTTTCTTTCCCCTTCAGCAAGTTAGGTCTCAGTTTCACCGTTGTCATTGACTTGTTTCGCAAATGGCAACTCTCGTTTGGAGGATTTCGGTAAGAAATGACGGACGGTAAGAAATGTTGAACAAAACATCATTTACTAAACGAACTCAAGTACAGATTCTAAAGCAGATCAAAATGTGGACATGGTTACCAGCACCACCATCAATGAATCCTTGGTCAAGACAGAGACAAAACGTTTCAGAGAAAAAGTCATGCAAGAGCAAGAGAAAACGAATGCGTTTGGCAGGTTCAAAGAGCAACGCACAATCGTCTCGCTCGTCCAAAAGGTCTCCACTAAAAAATAGCTCCAAAAATGGCAACTTGGGGCAACTTGAAAAATATCTCCAACTGACAGATGACATCTCCTCTTTCTCACGTTCTAGCAGTGGGTGATAAAATTTGGGTGGGCAACCTCGTGTTTTTGGCCGTTCTTCACTAACCTTGCAAACTTAGCTGTATCGGAGACCGAAGCCTCTTTGAGAAGCTTGACGTACATATCCTTGTCCATGATGACAACACGCGATTCCTTGCCTGGCTCTGTAATCAAGATATCAGTGCGGTTTTGTAGCCTGTTGATGGCAAGAGTCAAAGCACGTGGAGGCTTGCTTCCTCTATACTCAGCATAGGCGAGCGCAAAGGACTTCATCGACGAAGAAGCTTAAGGTCGCTTGTCATCTGTCAGTTGGTTATCCAAGTCCCAGTACCCACGTTCGAAAGAAGCAAGAAGATCTAGTTTGGATACTTTAGTTGGCAAACCAAAATTTAGGCCTCTGCACAGGGCTAGTTTTTCGAAAAAAGTCAACCGATATTTCAAAAGATTAATAATGTGCTTGTCCATGTGCAGCTTGGGTTGAATAAGTTGCGAGAATTTGTTGATGTTCTTCTCGGAGGTTTCAATAGATTTCTTCCGATGTAGTTTTTTGACAGTGTTCAAACAAGCAAGATAGCGAAAGGTATACCAACGTTCGCCTGTCGCACGGAACAAACTCGCCAACCCAGAGTTTGTGCAGCTGTTGTATTTTATAATCAAGTTCTTCTCTGAGCACATTCTGCTGCAAAACGTAAGTTGACTGGCCCGACTTTTTAGCCTTGTCATAAGACGCTTTTGCAAACGTAGGCGTGGCTGAAACGTTTTGCACAGATTGATGAATTCAATCGCAGACTGGCAGCTTGTCAGCTTCTTCTTCTTACTTCTCGATTGCTCGGAACAGTGCAAATTCATCATCTAACTTTAGAGAAGGAACTAGGACCCTCGATGGGTAAATCTTCAAGGCAAAGAATAAAGTTAATAAGTCTAACTACCCATCTAAATAACCATCTTCAGACTAAAGGAACATATACACACACACAAAAAAAAGGAAAAACAAGCAGAGCACACATGGCCTGGGTCACATCCTTAAAGTCGAGCTAAGACAGCTTCTACTTAGAACATGAATACAAAAAAAAAAAAAAAAAACACGGCCGAAAACTGTTTCGGCCAAAAACACGAGGTTGCCCACCCAAATTTTATCACCCACCGCTAGAACGTGAGAAAGAGCTCAACGAAACAGTCAAGAAGATTTTGCCCAAACCAGTCGCGAAGTTCATTTCTAGTAACGGTGCTCGCCTTGCACATCTTCGTGGTCTGCTGGAGACACACAAAAAGGATCCAGCCATGACACCTATACTTTCCGCAACTGGAACATACACCTTCAAATTGGCGGAATGTCTGGACAAGTTGCTGAAACATAATTTAGCACGTAATAAGAGACATTCTGGATTTCGTTGGGAGCGAACTATCTGGAAAGACTATGAGGCCAGGTGAAGTACTAGTGTCGTACGCTTTCACGTCACTTTTCACGAATATGCCAGTAGATGAGACGATAGATATTCTTGTTTACAAAACTTTTCAAGACGATTGGTTAATTAATATTCATAAACTTAGCATTTCTTGAGCTGACGTGCGCAAGCTAATCCAGTTAGCGGTAAAGGACCAACTGTTTACATTTGATGGTGCTTTGTACGTGCAACGGGATGGAGTTAGCATGGGATCGCCAATTGGCCCACTGATGGCAAATACAATCATTTGCCACTTGAAGGAGAAGCTACGCAACGACGGCAAACTTCCCGAGTTTTACAGACGCTTTGTCGATGACACCTTGACAGTGATGCCTAGCGAAATTACGGCCGAGGATTTCCTAATTGAGCTTAACAGTCTTCATTCGTCGATGTTCTTTACAGCAGAAGTGGAAAAGAACAATGGCACGTGGATAAACAAGGAAAAACGGATATCATCCAAATCTGCTTTTCATATGCCGACGTACACCGGTCTCCTACTGCACTTCCAGAGTCAAACTGATGTTCGGTACAAGAAATCTTTGCTGTACAGAGCGTCCACCTTTAACGAGGAAGTTGAACATTTGCGCACAACGTGTCTGAAGTTAGCCTACCCATGAGCTTTGTTTGACCGGATTGTATTTGTTTTTGTCGAAAGTGCATTACCCGCCAAGTAACTTAGATGACAGTTTCGCAAATGAGATCGTGCGTTGCATTTTTCCGTATACGGATGAAAAGAGTTCGCGCAACCTAAAGCGTTTAAGTCCAACCGACCGTTTTCGACCAAAGGAAGCAAACGCAAGACTGTGAGTCAACAATGCGTAGTTTACAAATTTCAATAGGGCCAGTGCGACGCTGGCTATATCGGCATGACAACCCGCCACCTGCACCAACGCATCGAGGAGCACAAGCAACAGTCAAGATCAGTCGGTCAACACCTGTGTACTCATCAATTGCCGATCGATTTCGATCTTCACGTCTGCTTTACAACTCTGCGCAGGTGTCGCTCCAAATGGGAGTGTTTCATGATAGCGCACCATAAATTCGCCAACTCACTTAACGGACAGTCAGACTCGATTAAGTTGAAGCTGTTTTAGCTCGACTTCGAGGATGTGACTCTACCGATGTGTGCTCTGCTTGTTTTTGTTTTTCATTTTTTTTTTGTATTAGCAATGAATTTCTAAGCGTGATCAATTGAAGGTTTCCACCCTAGGCTAACTCGACACACCAAAAACAGGATGATTCACTGGTAGCTCACTAGCTGCCGTCAACCTTTATTAAGAGAAATGGTAAACCAGTAAATCAGTAAACTCGGTAAACAATAAATAAATCCATAAAAGCAGCGAACCATCAATCAATAAAATAATCGAACAAGCAACCAATCAATCAATCTATAAAACACTACCAAACTTGCAAGCCAAATCCTCAATAAATATAAACGTCTCGAATGGCAAAGAAATACTCTTACCTCGTACTTGTCACGGTGGATCAGATTGACCCAGGCATTCGACGTGTCCAATGAAAAGAACGACGAGGTACGAGAAATCTTATAGGGCGTCGTTATATCTTCAAAAGCACTTATTCCCAAACTAGGGCAGTCGCCAACACAAATAACAAAGGTTCTCTCTCTCTACTTATGACGCACGATCCCGCGCAGTCCGGATAAATAAAAACGCAATGCCTTCCAAACACCGACAGGCATGTAGTAACCCTAAGTGAGGGGAAGCAATGCTCCGAAGGCGAAAGAACTTGAAAGAAAGCCCGCACAAGAAACCCCGAATGCTAGACGTAAGAATTGCATAGGCACTGACGAATCTTCTAGCACTAAATAAATCTGCCATACGCGCTTTGGTGGTGCTCGCAAACAATGCATGCACAATTAGATCCATCCCAATTTTTAATATTTATCTTGAAGAGTTATTCATTAGCACATGACTTACTGTTTTCTGGAAGGGCGTTCCAAATCTTTGGGCCTAAGGATCTAAAACTTCTACTTCGAAAAGAGACTTGGTTCGGTTTAGGTACTGCAAAGTTATGCGGATGTCTTGGCGGGTGCCTATCCTTGGGTACATGAAATATTCCTTTCATATACTCAGGATTCATGTCATTTTTAGTTTGAAAAATTTCTAAACATAGAACACGCATGCGCCTTACTTCCATTAGGCACTTTCCTGCTTTTTTAAGTAATTGTTTATACTTCTCTGTTTGATTATTGTAGACAAAACGAAGAGCTCGCTCTCGAATTTTTTCGATTTTGGACAATGAGTGTGCTGATAAAAAGTTCGAAACAAGTGGGCCGTAGTTGAAATTGACATTTACGTAACTCTCGACTAGAACTTTCTTTGTTGTGAAAGTAAGATTCGATTTTAGCCTAATAAGAGCATTTAACTGAGCAGCGGCTCCTCTGCAGATGTCAGTAATGTGCTCATCGAAGCACAACTTATTGTCTTTTTTGTGCCTAAAAGTTCTACACAATTTTCTGAGAGAATTTCTTTGCCTCTTATGCAGTATTGCCTTAGGTCTTGCTAGGAGTAAGACCTGAAATTTTTCAGGATTTGCAAGCATATCGTTGGAGTCAAGCAAGTCAACTGCAATTGTTGAATCTTCCTCCATTAGTGTTCGCAAATTTGGAATATTACATGAATGAACAGACAGTGTGTTATCATCGGCGAAGTTGTGTATTTCAACTTTCTGAATGAAGACAGCAAGGGCGCTTATGAAAATATTGAACATAATGGGTCCAAGAATGGATCCTTGTGGTACTCCAGCTTATATTGTCTGGAAAGTGCTGTAGACATTCTTTACTCGCACAGCCTGTTTTCGCCCTTTTAAGTAAGGGTACAAGTACGCTATGGAGTCTTCGCTGAACCCATACGCTCCTATCTTGGCTACTAGTAAATCATGTGGTATACTCTCAAACGCTTTCAATTAATCTATTAGTAGAGCGCCAACTACCAAGTCGTTGTCTAGATTCGATCGCCATTTTTCTAATAATCTAATTAAAACCTGTTGAATGATGTGATGTTTCCTGTACGCAGAAACGTAAATAGATAATACCTTTTCCATAAACGGGATGATCTGTTGCTTTATGGCCTTTTCGTAAATCTTCGATATCTTATTTTGTACAATGACAGGCCTGTAGTTTTTAGCTTGTGCGCGATCATCTCCTTTATGTAAGGGAGTGACTGCAGCCGTTTTAGCGCGATCAGGTAACTTTCCTTTCAAGAGACTCCATTTATAGCTTTTGCGATTGGTACATCTAGAACGTTTGCTGCAAATTTGATCAACTTAGGAGAAAGTTGATCTTCCCCTGTGGATTTGTGTTCATCTAAAGTGTTTAGCAGTTTGTTTACATCCAGCAGAGAAACCTCCCGGAACCTTACAGTCGGAATTTCTGTTAAGTTGTTCTTATTTTATATCGCAATAATGCTCGGGTGATCTTGGTAGGTATCAAGGATATGTTGAACTAGCTTATGTATGTCATCGGAAGGAAAATCTAGTGAGCAGTCCTTTGGCTTGAGACCAAAATTTCTTTCAACTATCTTTATGTAGAGATTGTTAAGTGTGTCTGCTAGTTCTTTCGTATGTGTGACAATTTTTCAATGTTTGAATAGCATTATGCCCTTGTGAGTGTTGCTGCCCCTATTACTTACGTAAGGTTTTATTAAATTCCAGAATTTTCTGTTTGAAATAATTCAATTCTCCATTGCCCCTTGAAATGAGTTTTTAATTGCTTTTCTTTTCAAGGCAACGCATTTATTCTTCATTTTCTTGTAATTCGCAATATTTGTTGATATTGGGTTACCATTTTTTTCGATTCTCGAGTCTAGATCGATCCATTATTGCCCTTCATAATTCCTTCGCAGAAAAAGAGCTTGTGCTCTACGCACTGTCTTTGTTTTCCATGGTGCATGCTTGTCAGAGACTGCTGTAACTTTCTCTCTGTTACATGGTCGTAGTACTTATTTGCATTCACGATTTTATACTCAAACTTTATGATTGAGACGTCGGAGACATAGGAATCTGCATTAAAGCATCGAAAGCTGCGATATTTAATTTTTAAAGATTCCTGGGGATTAAAGAGCGGTTTGATACTTGTTAATATCAGTTTGTCATAGTCACTTAAGCCTACAGACGCATCGCAAGACTTCTGAAAGCTCTAGGGTCGATTTGTAAGGATTACATCTATGGAGAATATTGATCTGCTTGTTATGCAAGTGTTTTCTGTAATTAGATTGGTCAGGCAGAGGATGTCGCAGAAACCTCTTAACTTTGTGACATCCTGTCCAATGCTTGTTGTCTCAATGTTAATATCACCCATAACTATGATGTTGTCATACTTGTCAATTACTTGATTGACAAACTTTGATGGTTCCTCAAAAAAACTCCTCGGTTCGAGCATTGGTGGGCGAGCGGTATATTTACATAATAATCCAAGATTTCTTTTTAATAATTACCTCTATACTTAGACATTCGCAAAATTTCAAAGGCTCCAATTCAGGCTTTCTTAGTTCCATTTCTTGCGAACACAATTTTTCCTTCCCCGTATTGGTTGCGGTCTTTTCTGATTGGCTAGAAGTAACCACCTACCTCAAGTTGGGCGACAGGAAAACTGTTATCTAATTTAGTTTCAGTTATAGCCAAGATATCTGGTAAAAATTTTTCCATAATCACTCTTAGGTCAGTAATTTTATTTCTAAGGCTGTTTATATTTAAGTAACCTGATAATGGACTGTTTGGATGAGGCACTCTCATATTCTTCCGAGTGGCAATGTCGCATTGCTCAGTCTGATCCTTTTCCGGAAATACTTGTGCAGCTGCATCGTCACTATGCTTGCAAGAGTATAAGGGAATGAAAACAAAATTAGCTGGCATTCGGCTGAAAATAGAGAATAAAAAATAAGAATAAGGCAAGACTAGTTTAAACACAGGCGACAGTAGCTGCTAAATCTTACAGGCCTGTCATTTGCGATTTCTGGAAGCTTATTACTTTGTTGATTGCGAGCAACCCTACTTAGTCACACCGTAAGTGGCCTTTCACATGCGTTAAGACTTGCTCATAAGGTAACTTTGATACCGCAAAACTTGCTCTTAAGATAACCTTGATTGTATTGTGTTATTAGGATGCGATTACTCCTCCTAAACTTGTACACAGACTTTCAGAGGGGCCCGATGTGTCAGTTACAGAAAATACACAATAAATGTAGAAAACATTTTATCAAGAATAATTCGTTAATACGGTCACCATGTGAATTTAAGCGAAATCATAATGGTAACTTGTGAGCGGAGCACAAAATGCCGCTCAGGGAGGCAAAGGCACCTTTGTTTCGTTGAATTTCCAATCCGATTGCTTGGGTGAAGCTCCTCGAACATAAAGTCTGTAAGTATATGCCACCCTAGAGTGGATGTCATTATGTTGTCGAGGCTGCTTTTGTTTTCGTTAGTGGTTGTGCGGCTTATCCTTGGCGATGTGCAAGGTAATCACTTGAGTGAGAACGGATGCAAAAGCGAAGACAGATTCATGAAGCCGTCTGACAAAATGGAGGTCGCAAGGGACTCATCCGACTGTACAGGAAAGTGAGTCTTAAAGATCCGTTCGGGTGAACTTCACGTTGCTTATTTTAAATTTTCAAAATAGTTCCTGCCTTATCCCTTGTAGCATGAGTGGACCGAGTCCGGATACCGCTGCTCCGAATGGATTTACGATTTCCATCTGGATCAAGCACTTTCGCGACATAACCACCATTGATCTTGTCACTAACTATGAGCCTAAAAACAATGGAATAAACATAGTTCTACAAAATCACAACTTAAGTGCTCGGACATTGGACTGGCTTGCAGAGGTGCGATTCAATACTGTCATTTGGAAATGCAACATTGTGCGTGGCCCTCACGCCCTACTGTGGACTCACTATGCTCTGGTATTCTACCCAAACAACCAAGGTGTTGTCTGCTACCTGAATGGGATTGCTATGGCAAGAAATTCATATCAAGGGCCAGGCACTGGCACAGAAAGTAAGCTAATGACTTTCCAATGGATTTTCAAGAGGCTAGATTTTAATGTGCGCAAGGTATATGTTGCTTAAACAAAAAGGTTTACCTTAAACCCAACAGCAAGATCTAGCTATTCTTTGTTTTCCATGAGATGACTACAACTGTCTTGCGTGCGTCTGAAGAGTCACTCGCCTTCGGGATTGGTTGACTGTTTATTATTTAGGTGGAGACATGACGATAGGATCGCGATACTTTAATGGAGAAGTCAAGTCTAGTTTTTATTTGAATGACATTGGCTTTTGGAACGAACCCTTGTCGGAAGTGGAAATTCAAGTCTTGCTAAAGGTAGGAAGGTTATTTCCTTGTTTTAAAATGTATGAAGTGTAAAGTGACATGGCATTTCATTTTCCATTTTAACTGAGATTTGACAAAGTTTGCTGTGGTCAAGGGAATTTTGTTCAATTATGCTTTTAATAATCTGAAATTGTAGATGTCGCTTACTGATAACCCATGGGTTTTTATGTTTTTTTGTGTTGTTTGACTTCATGTTTAGCACGTGATGATAACTTTAAAATCAGCAGAGCGAAACCTTGGTAAATAAACACTTATTAAGTGAACATCTAGGACGCCTCCAAAAGTTGTTTGATGATACTAGACTGGGATAGCGGTTTATTCTAATTTCTTTTGAATGTTTTGATCTCAATGAATATGATTGAAAGCATGGATAAGTAAATGTTTTTTATTCTTCTGTTTCATTTCTTTTTTTAAAATGTTTTTAAAAAGTTTTTTTTTTAATTCTTATCTTTAAAAATGTTTTCCTATTCCGTTAAAATTTTAATAGATGGGATACCAAGTGAGACGCAAATTAGGCTCGAAAGAAATTGATCCTACCAGACGGCAAGTGTTCTTCCCATTAAGGCTTATATACTGGATTTAAGCGATGTAAAATACTGATTTCCATATACTGAATAGAACGCTCTAGATAACCCAGAGTGTCTGAAAAGAGCAAAGATTTTCCTGCTGCTGCAAACAAATGTATTCTAAACGTGCCCGAGATTCCCAATCTTGCAAACCCGAGCAAAAGCGAAGCGAGACCATGACTTAGAAACTATATAGCATAACATTATATATAGATCCTATTATATTATCTTATATTCCAATCATTAAATTAGAAAATAAGTTCATATCTGACAATAAACTATTATATATTGACCTACTCGTCGCCATTCAAAGAAAATTCCACGTTAGTAGGTTTTAAGCTTGTCCCGGATTACTTGAAATTTGAATGCTCCGCCATTTTTGTCTTCAGAGTGGAAAAGCGACTTGAAAAGGTGAACAGTTACTAGCGGGAAAGAATTGCAGAAGAGAGATGCGTCTTGCTACAAAATGGACTCAACGATCCCGTTCATTTAACAGCGGGGGCACAAGTTTTTGTACGAATGACTTAAGGTTGCACTACATAGCTCTTTGGGGGTCGTTGTTCAGAAACTTGTTTGAAAGAGCTTGATTATTGAGTTGGCTTTTACAGTTATCTTTCAGTTAAGTAGTTATTCATGTCACGTAGTTCATTAGTGCATATCAGTAGCTGGTTCTTTGACGCGCGGGGTGAATACTACATGCTTGGGGTTATACTACATGCACGGGGTTATACTACATGCTTGGAAACTAATCATCTATGCTAATCCGCTAAAGTATGTAACTATTTGTAGGAGCACGTGCATCGTTGTTGATGCTTTTGTAGCTGTAATGTTTTTTCAAAAGCAAGGAACATCCTGGACTCCGTTGTCCAGCGATGGCCAGAGACAGAATTTTTAGACAGCCTTTCTTTGTCAAGCGAGCTAGTCAACCAGCGAAAAGCTTCTGTTCTTGCTTACTAAGAGAGATAAGGACCGAGTGGTTGACGCTCAGATGAACGCGAGTTGAAAGACTTTCAAGCGGAGTACGAAGTTGAACATTTGTTGGTCTCTTCATTGTCAATAGAGAAATGCTAAAAAATTTAGCCACGAAAAATGTCACTTAGCCCATCTAGTCAACCAAGTGAAGCGTGGGCGCTCTGTTTGTTGGCTTGTGTGATGCCGCAAGTACCTATCGATGCCCGGTCTGACCCATCGCGGCATGTCCCTAGATCAACGTTCGCTCTCAGTGTAGTTCCCCTTTGCCCACTTCCTGACGGGCGGGTCAAAAGATATGGGCAACTGCTCACTTGCCTTATTGACATGTTCTAACGACTATTGTATCTTAAATGTAGAACTAAAGATAATTCGATTCTTTAATTGTTTTTGTGCTGCTGTTGCTAGTGAAGAAGTGTCTCACTAGCTTGCTTGACTTTTTTTCTTGTATTTTTAATTTATTCATTCTTCCATTTTTAATGTGCTGCTGTGGTAAGCGAGGTAGTGTCTTACCTCCTTCATCACTCGCAGATTTCTTTTGACACTATATACTGCATATTGCATTTTACTATTGCCCTTAATTATTTCATCTAAGAAGTGTTTGATGTATGTAGAATTTGAGCTTGCCTTTCGATTTGATGCTTTGAGACGAAACAAACTCTTTACACTTGAAACCACTATCTTCAATCTGAATATTATCTAAGCGAATGTGACTTTCACAGAGAGCTGCAATCCCGCGCGTTTTATCAGCGCCTATTATCCAGTGCCTGAATGTTGGTACGCCGCGCAGCAGGAGTCGTTTTGCTATCATCTCCAGCAGCAGCGTCGGATTCGGATAGTTGAAATTTCATTTTCTTGAAGTCCTTATTGCACCAGAATTGAATTGACAAGCCCACACTGTTTAATAATCGCATACTGAGAAAAGTATCGCAAGTCTTGCAAGCACTCTAAACATCTGGCAATTAAACCTTAATACATTATAAAGCAAATACCTTTTTTTCGGTAAATATTCGTTGGATATGTATCGCTTCATATTGGTAAAAGACCCTCCCCCTTACAAACAACTAAAATAGTATAGAAAGCGCAACTAACAATGGATAAAATCCTATGTAAATCAATCCATGACTTCCATTAAGGGGCGTCATATATATATATATATATATATATATA
>QQSS02192392.1:0-12992 GCA_003687565.2 Craspedacusta sowerbii
TCTATCTATCTATCTATCTATCTATCTATCTATCTATCTTTCTATCTATCTATCTATCTATCTATCTATCTATCTATGTGTTCTCTGTTTGCTAGTCTATTTTTCGTTCTGCCTCGTTGCTATGGATCTATTGTGGTAACTATAATGTTCTGAATGGGTTGAGAACAGTATTTGGTCGTTGTCGGTTGAGGGCTGGTGGACCATCCAAAGCAGATTGCGAGTTTACCATTATGCCTGTATCCATCAGAGCTTTGCTAATTGGTGAAATGTCCCACGGACTGTGTTGACCTCTTTGCTCGTTCATCGTATTGTCCTCTTTTCGTGGGCAACTTTTGGGACATTTGCGACGTCCACATGTCTATCTTGTTAATGCATCGACTGTTGAAAGCGTGTTAGGTCGCGTAATCGACTTTGGAGGTTTTTCTATCGTCGTAGTATTACTCATCCTCAGAGTGAGAATATGATAAAAATGTCTAAAGAAGCGTTATTTTTTACTAACGAATTTAAATAGCATAATCTCTATTATGAAGAAGTATTTCTGTGACTTATTCGTCATGGTTTTGATAGCCCACACGCTCTAAGCTTGCGTTTGCATCTTTCCTAATCGATGCGACTGCGGGCTTCTGTTACGGAGCGTCATTAAATTTTGTCATTATAGAGCCAGCTTCGCAAACGGCTGGGCGAAACACGCGAAGCTTCATCCAAGAGAACGCTCCTGTGACGACGCGTGAATTTGTCAGCGAAGACAGGTAAAATATCTAGTTCTGTTTATGCTTTCCTCAGCGTTCTTGCTGACGATTCATGCTAATGATCCTCATGGCCATAGACTGGTGCCATTTGCTTTTTGCATGTTTCCGACTCTTCTACAGTCGTATCTTGCTTTAAGCTTTCCTGAGCGTTCTTTGAAATCGTTCTCGTGCTTCTAAGCTGGTGTCACTTTGGTTTTTGCATGGTGCCGACTCTCTTATGGTCTTTGTTTGCTGCGTCGCCAAGAGCGATATGCTTGTCATTCTGCTAGTTTGGATCGCGCTTGCTAAAAACTGTAGCCGGGTACGGGCGTTGATAATTCGGTATAGTAAGAACCTTTGTGCGAGAATCTAGCTAAGGGCTAAGATTTGTCGCCACTTAAACCTTAGTCCTCGTGTAGGCGTAAATAATTTGGTTGCTGGCAGAAAATTCTGTTGTTTTCTCCAGCTTTCTCTGCTTGCATGACTTGCGACATGTTGCTGCATGTAAGCCCCTGTCCGCTTGGGCCGTGGAACCGAGAACTAACGTGTTCAGCCTATGATTTCCTCCACCACCGCCAGGCACACGCACGCACAGACACACGCACACACACACACACACACACACACACACACACACACACATACTAAAAAAGCTGGAATTCGTCGCGTATGTGTAAGCACGCTTGTTTCGTACAGAAACCCCGTAAATTCTTTTGGGTCATCGTTTTTTAGACGGCAGGCGCTGCGTTTGTGTGGATGGGACTTTCCAGAGTCAGCTTTAAATGAGAAGTTAATGAGCATGTGCGCAGAAGGCGAGTATGAACGGGCTGCGGCTATGGCGTTGTTCAACAAGAAGATGAATTGGTGTATAGAGATCCTAAGCGGCACTGGCGGCTTCACTAAGAGGTCCGCTGATGGATCCAAAGAAAAAGCCCCTCCTTTGGGTGAGTATCTTAGTTTCGAACTCCTTAATTTTTTTTTCTTCAGCGATTTCAGCTTTGTTCCGCAACACGCAAGGCTTCGGAATCAGCCTCGTTTGAAGCCGCCTCTGATATCGTCATGTTTTGTGAGATGCGTCCCGTGCCTAGCTCGGATTTTCTCGTGGTAGTAATCTGTTTCTGAGAAGAACCACAATACCTAGAGAACTTCTGTCTGCAGTTGATCTGATGTCCCTGTGAGCACCAGCTACAATTGTTCGCCACTTTGGGATGCTTAAGACTTGAAGGTGGTCAGTCGACCTGTAAGTCCTGCAGTCCGTTGCCGTGGATGCGGTACAAACTCATAGTCAACCTGTTGGCAAGGTTTCCCATCCAAGAACTTCCAGGTAACCGGTAAAACTGGTCTTGGTCAAATATAGTCTTTGTTGGATGGAAAAACTCAACGAGAGGTTCGCGCTTTCGGATTGTTCCCGAAGTCATCAAACTGCTGCCCTAGTTTTTGGGGTAAAGAGATCGACCTATGCACTCCAGTCGACGTTCACCTGCAAAACGTTCTGCTTCTGACTCCTTCTAAGAAAACTTTAAGGCGTCCTTTCATCTTCGTTTGCGACTTTTTTATGCTTACACACAGGCAATGGAGATGTGGACTGGTTCGAAAAAGTATATAATATAGATTCCCAGTGGTTGCGTGCTTAGATGCTCGTGCCTGGGTAACACTTATAGTGAGGGATCGCACATTCCGAAAGGGAACTGATAGTTAAGTTTCAGAGGTTACACCCGCAGCTGTAACGGGTATACGGCTTCTTGCAAGGAGCAACTGTTGCCTCGTTTGGCTTGCACGTCCCTCACAGTTGTGCCAACGGTCCACATGCAACGGTCTGATCTCTGTTTTTTTTTTGTGCCCACTGCATTAACGGGTCGAACATGACACTCTTTGACTGCATAGCTGTTTGCGCTAGCTGCCTTCGGTAAATCGGAAACAAGGTCATCGTTACTGAAGGCGGGAGACTGATCGCAATGACGTCACACCCGCGACTGACTTAGTCGCAGTGGTTCGTGTTAAGCAGGTTGGTTTGTTGTAAAAACCTCGAAACAAAATTGTGTGAAGTGAAATGTTTTTCTATTTGACACTCCAGTTTCGATCGGTTTGGAATAAATGGTTCATTTCGTGGTCTTGTTTGATTGGACGCACAGTCTATTTAAAATATGTGTGAAACCTCTATCGTTCCCAAAGCTACGATGCGCGCTGTACAGCGTCAAGGCTCGGACAACCTTTCTTGTGTAGTGGCACACATCCAATATTTATGTAAGTTGGTAAGTAGGCAGTTATATTCTAGCCTTACCGCCGACACTCAATCTTCTTTGTGCATTAAACCTGTAAATATCATCACAGCTCTAGTATTGATCTATGTGGATTTTGAGCCTCATTTAACTGTCAACACAGGCATGACGAGAAGATAAAAGTGAACACAAGTTCAAGATATGTTTTATATTATACATATTTTTTAAGTCGTTGAATGTTTTCTTGCTCACTCGGGATGAGTTTGAAATGTGCGAGAAAGAAAAACAACAGCAAAACCTGCTGGTCCTGGTCACAAGGATTGTGGGCACTCTTAATTATCAATTATAGGTTGAACAGTTTCGTCAACAGCTTCGGCTCCGTGCTTGCTTTACCCTTGCTTCTTGCTGAGTGCTTAAAAATCGTCCGTACAAATCATTCGAGCCATACATAAGCAAGTTGATGACTTTATTTTAATTTTCTTTCTTCTTGTAGCTTCTTCCTCATACTATGTTTAGTAGTCACGTACCTCGCTTAACATTATAGATTCTTGACTTTTACGTTCTTATCTACTCAGCAAGTCAGTGATCCTCTCATTTTGTGTAGTTGTGAAGAAACGTACTGCGGCAAGCTGAGAAGATATTTCCGATGCCGACTTCCAATGAAATATCTGGTACTGATGCCTTGTCAAGCTCGTCACCATCAGCTGCTGTGACGCATGCGCAACACGAGTCTCTAAAATCAATTGTTTGACGATGCGCTTGAAACTTGGTACTGTCCGATAGCTACCTCTAGTTGCGAGGAATTTTTATGAGTTACGAAGGAGTATATGACTAACTTCTCTTGCAGATGCTATAAGGCCACATTATTTTCGTCAACAGCCTTGCGTTGAAATAACGGTTTGCCTGATGTTCCATTTGGATGCGATGTTTTGCATGTCAAGACGGGTGCAGCTTTTGCAAAGGAATTCCGTTCCAAGATATGATGTTTTCCCGGGTCATGGAAATATGTTTTTATATTTTTTTTATGCGCGGGCTTATGCAATTCTATAGACTTTGAACTTGAAAGAGTGGAAAATGCGATGCTGTTCGAGGTCTCGTGTGTGAAGCCCTGTTATTTCTGAAGCATATCATGAGATGCATAGATTCAAATAGGAAATACAGCCTTTACGAAGATGCGAAGGACACGAGGTTGAAGACTTGATGGTGCCGCAACAAGATTCTGCGGAGACTATTCCGTTCATGTTGTTCTTCCATGTGATGAAACAACGACAAGGGCGGGGCCAAGAACGAGGGAATAGGATTTTCGTGTATTTCACAGAGATTATTGCACCCACATGAAAAGTGTCAGAGTGTATTAGCGAAGTCATGGTTGTCTGGATGGTGCTAGTCTTCTATGTTAACAAGCCTTTGAACTGCCCCGGAAGTCACAATAAATTTTCCCAGGCGATATGATCTTCATCCGGAATTAAGCTCAGGTGTGCTTGCAATTTTTAAAGATCAACAGCTCCATTGTCCAAGTTCCTTCAGCACCGTAAACTCCAGAATAAGCAGAAGCTATCTTACGAAGATTAGTGTGTGGGCAGGTTCATCTAACTGTTACAACGAAGCATATCCTCAAACAGCATTCATTGAAAAGTAAGCAACAGCACGTCGTTGTTATACCGAGGGAGGTTAGATTAAAGTAGCTGAAGAAGGGCCTTTGATAGATTTACCTAATCTAACAACTGTGTTCCTCTGACTCATATAACACCTCGGAAGGTGTTTTTTTTTTTTTGTTTATTTATTCGGAGGTGGAAGAGATGATAAATACGCAGGCAATATCGGAAACTTTGTGTGGTTTACAGTTTGGGCTTGGAATAGCACAACGGGACTTCGGTTACTCCTCGCGATAACCTCGCCTCCGAAAGCAAACTGCTGAGAAGAGTGGTGCTCGCCAACAGCAATTTGCTTTGATGCTTATAAATCACGTGCGCGTGGCATTTTTGCGAATGGTCTTCTTTTAAATTCCTGGCGCTTAGAAAAGCAGACTGAATATTTTTTGTTGTCGGTTTTTGGTCCGACCGTGTTCAAAGCTAGATCGTGCCTGCGTTAAGCCGCAAACAGCGCCGCAGAGTTTGACGTCGCTGGAGGGAAAAGCGAGCAGTCTCTGGCTTTTCGTACGACAAATACGAGTGAACGGGTGTAGGGCAGCACTGCATTGCCTTGGCAGCCACGACCAATGTGCAAGCGTGTGGTTGTAGTAGAATATACATCCATGTGCGCCTGCTGATGCATCCGAATTTTTCTACTTTGCGTGGGAGTGAGTTTTCTGCCTACGTTTATTCTTGCCAGACCCGATTCATCCAGTCGTTGCCATGGCACTTGCTGGCTACTCTGAAGATAAGAAAACATTTTGGGCCGAAATGTGCAGACGTCTGAGTGGTCAGGTAAGTCCCGTCTAATGCACTTGCTATACTCCAGGTCATTTGCTACACCCCTTTCTCACCTGCCTGCTTTATTTTCACTCGGTTATTTGATCTGCCAATTCCTTGATACGAAGCTTTAGTCGCGATACCTCGGAACATGTATGCATTATTATTTATAATAGAAATCAATAATAATTTTCGAAGGAACGTGTCGTGGAATTCCGAGGAAAAAAATCATGTTATAGATTTATTGACATTTCGATTCAAGGACTTAAACTGTAGAAAGCCGTCGATCTTTAGCAACGTTTAAAGGTATAATAATGAGAATGTTAAGGAGCAGAGAATGTGCAACGTATAAAAACTTTAAAAGTAAAATGCAGAGACCTAGCAAACCTCGGTTTTAACTGCGATGGCCGAAAATTGTCTTACTGATAAGTTCGATAGACTTCGATAGGCTAAGTAGCTAAGTAAGGAACTCGTATTTACTATACTTTGAGAGATGTGATAAAGGTACATAAACGTGCGTATAGAATCATTGAATGAGGGACGACGTTACGCTATCGAGACAGCAGTGCCTTTAAGCAAAAAGACTTCAATATTTCCGAGATGGCATGATCTCCGATAACTTTCGAATCGACTGCTTTCGTGCAGCTTAGAAGACGAGTTTTTTTTTTCAATTGAATGAGAAGTTACGGCTTATGCTCTTAACTAAACTCGCCATCGCATACAATGTTTGTAAATACGAGGACATATCTATCATTATTGCTCGAGTGCACTATGATGGTATAAAACATTTGAATGTTTGGAAACTACAGGAGGGATAGTACGAGTAAATAGTGCGTATGACTATGGCATAGTCAGCTGACTTCTCCAAACTGGCCAATAGATACATGGCATGCTGCTACTGCAGTTAGCTTTGAATGTGAAGCGGACTACGGTGAACTAACATACTAGCGAGTTGCTCTGACGGAAGTGCGTTGCTGTCGATTGACTGTGGGGGTTTCGCTTACAAACTTAGACGCAGATTTATCTTTGCTTCGCTAATGCGGCAGAAGGCAAAACCGTTATAAAAAAGCATGCAGATTTCGACTACCAGCTAACTCTATTTTACGGCTAAGCAGTTAAGGGCCCTTGATGCAATGCTGTCCAAGAAATCCAAGAAACATATTTTCGCTTATATCCAGATAAGCATCCGCGTGTTAAATTAAATGACTGGCGAGTTCCTCGAGGTCATCTTATTTATAGATTAGTAATGTCAAATTTGCGCGTGACGCAGAATTTCGATCCTGCGGGCAATTCAACGGCGCCAGGGTGTACTGTTGACAAAGATAAATGTCTCTCGTCGTTTTTTTTTTTTGAACAACCGGTGGTTATTGCTAAACTTCCGCTTGCTTTGCGGCACTTTGCTGTCCTGTAAAGATTCCTTCCTTGGAAATGTCTAGACCAGTTCCCGAAAATTCTCATACGATTTTGTTGCATGCTTCAACACGTACCCGTATCGCACAAGCACCCGCTTGCATACGCACACACACACACACGCACGCACACACACTAGCTGCTTGCTCATTTTCTCCGCGCACCTCGTCGTGGGTGCCAGACCTAGATTATTCTTTGCCGAATTCTTTGAGATCGTCTTGCGCTTGTAAATGCACCCTGATGCTATTGCAGTTTTACTATTTTAACCTTTCATTTCATGCTTTTAAGTCGTATTTTGCTAGTGCAATCTCTTTTCACCTATTGCGAGAAAAGATTGCTTTCTTTTTTGCTGTTGTTATTTTTGTTTTTGCTGTTACGCGTTGGTTTGGCATGTCAGCTGTATTTTTGAATACGTGCCAGCTATTCTCTCTTCGGTATGGTGCAAATTATCATGCACGCGGTTTATGTGCTGATGCTTTTCAGTTAAAAAGACCGTATCTGCGTGCAATGTTTGCCTTCCTGACTACTGAAGATGATGAGTTCGCTGCGAATTTGGTAGGACTGCATCATATTTGATCGTGGTATACTGTGCCTAGCTTAATCAGCTTTTCATGTCGGCAGTTTCTGAGCATCCTGGACCTGATCATCTGTGTCGGTAGTGTTATACATTTCTGGGTCACAGTTAATCATGAGCGTGTATGTCGTGACAATTTTAATTGCATTCTCGATCATGTTTTTGTTGTAAGCGTAATTTCATCTCTTGGTCAACAAGGGCGTGTTTCAGGAGTGTCCCAATTTTATTAGCGGTAATGTTCTGTACCAGTATTTAATTATGATTTGTGTAAGTGTGCGTGCGAGGCGTATATAGTCAGTATCTGTGAAATCTATAATAAGAATCAATTCAAGACTACTGGCCTTTTTCGTGGCTACCTTCAACGATCCACTTGTCTACAATGAGCTTCTGTAACGTGAACTCGCGTGAAGGGTCGTGACGCGACTTTGGACCATATCAAGAAGCCTTCATCAAATATAAACTTCTCTTCTCTTTCTATCGCTCGCTCTCCCTACTTCTCGTTCTCTCTAAGTCTGATTCTCGCTCTCTCTGCTCTTGGTACCGCGGCGATTTAAAAATGACCAAGGCTGCCAGGAGCTTAGGCACTAGGATGGTTGCTAGGGGGCCAATCGCAACAGTGCTCTGCTGATTGCTACGTACTACGGTTTTGTCAGTTAAACTGGCTAGTACGCGACGATATTTTCTTCGCTTTAGCCGTTTATTCATGCTGATTTTTGCTTCGATTTCTATTGTGTATTTATCAGAAATGGCGTAGCCTTGTGGTACTTCGTAAATCTGCAAGTGAGTCAGAAGTATTGTTTCCACTTACCATTATTCTAAGCTCGTACAGAGTAGATTTTGTTTCATCGATCATCCCTCCTAATTCTTCAGCAAGCCAAACTATGTCATCGTCTTATAATAGATCAAGTAACTGCCGTTGCAGCCTGTAATGTGTGCGAGTTTCTCAGAAAGCCCCTGTGATGAGTTTCCCTATTAGCTCGACATCTGGCGATTGTGCATCTTTCGGCTCTCCTGGTTTTTTAATTCCTCGGTCTCGGTGGTATCCCCACAGCCCTTCTAGAACATTCACTGTTGCTGCCATGTCTTTGGTCGCGGCACCAAACTTAGGCGTAGAAACGAAGAAGGCCAGTGGTCTCGAATTGATTCTTGTTGTAGATTGTCGTAGAGTGATTATACAAATTTTTCACGCACATTTATGCAAAATGAGGGACCGTAATTAAGTGCTAGTAAAAGAAATAACTGCTCGTAAAATAGGAATGAGTAATGGATACGCCTAACAACCAAGCGACGCCCATGTTACTGTTACCGACAACTTATGTTTGAAGACTGCCTTTACAATGCCAACAACATACACGCCCCGTTCATTAACCGCGCTTTACTAAAGTTCAAAATTATCAACACGCGTTACGAAACTCATACTCAATACTTTCTAAGGATGGCTGTCTAATATACAACAAGTATTGTTTTTTTTTTATCGCGTGCGATCTATCTGTATATCAAGAAGCATTTTCAATTTACTTTCGCCAGATTTGCTTTTATTTAACTAACAGATGTGCCATTTAATTATTAAGTAATTAAACCATTTACCCTAAATTACAGTCCATTGGTTAGGTGCAAATATTTACAAGGTGAATCTCAGTGTGGTTTGGCATGAACTAGCTGCTGTAGGCCAGCCGGTACAGTTTATCTAGCACGGCCGATATTTCGCTCGTAGCTACCGCGAACTGCGTGGAGTGCTTTGTCCGTTCTCGGCACGCCTGGCAGTGCATGCAGAAGCCGCTGTCCTCCTTCATCGCCTGGTGAGTGCCATGATGGTTGCAAGCGAAGATCGACATGTTTTCTAGGCCTTGTCTTTGAAGGTAGCTCACGAGCGACTCGTGAGCCTGGTGGTAGAGGTACTCGACTAGACGCACGGACGTAGACTCGTACTCGTTGAGAAGCTTCTCCAAATGTTTCACGCGGTTTGTCAGCAGGGATATCTTGCTGTCGCCGCTCAGTCGCAGGTAGTCGGCGCTTAACTCCAGCACGTCGCTCGGTACGGCTTTGGCTTTCTCCAGACACGTCTTCTCAAGCGAGCTTAGATGGAACTGCTTGGCAACGTCTAGAAGTCTGATCGAGTTCATGCCGTGCTTATCCGTCGTAGCGAGGTACTCTTCGCAGGCGCTGCGCAGCTGATCCATTTGATATTCGTCGGCCAGCTGCAACAAGGCATGACAGTTGTCCGCTAAAATAAGACCGAGGAAAACCAACAAGCTTTACGCAATTTGTATGCGACCTCCTCGCCTATGGTCGTTAAAACTGGTGAATTGTGTGGTTCCTGGTGCTAAACCCTTAGTGCAATGTAACAGAAGACTTGTTTGTTATTTATTTTATTTTACGTAGTTAGCCAGCCAGACGCGGACATTTTGACAATCAGGTCATGGGAGAGATCACCAAAAACTCTACGATTTATCTCTCTGGTCACACTTGGCACAAATTTACGAGCTTCTGCTTGTGTGCGTGTTTGTACGTTTGTGTCTGCGCGTAGGTGTGTGTCCTGAAAAAGCATGATGAACTGGCGTAGCCAACATTGACTCGAGCTTCAACTGCACAACAGAAGTGTCACGTGCAAAATAATTCCCTGCAATTTACTGGAACGTTTTCAAGATTAGAAATTATGCCAAGCATTGCCGAATTGCCGGCGATTGAGGCCCTCAACCCGCCTACCAGCTTTGTTATGCTATACAACCCATTGACCGTCAGGTAGTTCTTACCTGTCACCAACTTGCGACGGTCGTAAATGATTCGCATCATTTCGGTACAGTCGCTCAGGTTCTTCCCGTGCAGCGTGATCTTCTTCGCATTCTTCTCCTTGAAGTCAGAACTGAACATGCGATCGAAGACCGGAGACCATAGCGACAGAATGCATTTGTGGACGTGCAGCTCTTGACCTTCGACAACCAGAACCACGTCGCTGTTGTTCCATGGCTTGGAGAAGTCCGTGTCGTTAAGCAGTGGCTCGACTATCATCTAAAACAACATGCACTTCCACGCTTACCACAGGCGTTATTTTCCATGATTTGCGCCCGCATCGCCGCGTCGTTTTTACGACGCCTTCTCTTGTAAGCCTATGCCCTGCCACCTTGCTGACAGTCTGCAAAAAGCTTGTTGCGAGCCTTCCAAAATCCGAAATTTGTGCACATTTGCGATGCTGCGTCGGCGCCATGAATATCGAAGGATGATATGGTGAACTTGGAGCGGGTTGAACGCAGCTTTTTAACGAGGTGAGGAAGCCCACCTGCATGCCACGAAAGCGCAATGCTTCAATGGTCACCGTTCTGCGTTTTCGGCCGAAAATTTGAATCTTCTTGTCCTGTTGCTAGAGTCGCCGTAATGGGCAGTTCTCCTCCCATGAGCTATTGCGCGTGTTTATACGAACCGACGTTTAACGAAATTCGTGATCGCGATGGGATCAACAAAGATATTCTATTGCCTACCTTAAACTGCGAACTGCCTTGGAAAGGTTTTTCTGACATGAGTCACGAGTCCATTTAGCGGAAGAAATCTAGAGCGACAGATGTCGTGCAAGACTGGGGTGTACTCACTTCGAATGAACGCGATGGTATCAACAAGCTCTGACAGCGAATTTCCCCTGCGCTTTTTAAGCTGACTAGTGCGTCGACTTCTAAGCGGAAGTCGCCAAGATCTGTTTTTCTTGTTCACTGTCTGTCTGATCGTGGGGCAGGATTTTTCAGATAAAGCTTAGGAGTCGTTATAATTAGGCCATTTTGGTGCCAGTTGACGCCGCTGATCTGAGGACGGATTATTATTATTATTATTTATTTTTTTTTTGGAGTCCTGTTAACATCTCATCAATCATTATAATTGACGTGCGTTGACCTTGTCGAAGAGAAATCTGCTGATCCCTTAACCCTTGCCGGTCTGCGCCATTTCCTATCGTGACGCACGTCTATTTTATCTTTTTTTTCGGGAGTGTTATTTATGTATTTATTTATTTTTTTATTTTTATTTATTTATTTTTTTATTTTTGCTAAATCTAACTCACACAGATTAAGTTACAGTTTGTACTTTGTTATCATAGATTTGACTGTGACAGGGGAAGCAACCTATCAACTACACGGGCTACAAACCATTTACGCTTACTTTACTTATCCTCGATATGACGCGGACCATTCGCACGCACATTCGGCAATTAATGTCCCTTCCTCGTTTGGTATTCAGTAAAGGCTGGTGACGACTTGGGCTTGACGTGCCGCGGACGATAATGCGTGGTTGAAGGTTATGCTGTTTGTTTCTTCTAGCGGGAAGCTGACCTGGATCTCGCTGACAAAGTAGCGATCGCCTGCAAGTATCTGCCAGATGTCAAGGTAAACTACTTCCCCTGTAATGTCGCATTTCGAAAATAGATAGATAATAGGAAATAACAATGAACTTTGCTTTGTGGCTCCCCTGAGTCGTTGTAACTCAACTGGTTGGTTTCTGCTTGGCCCTTGCTTGATGGTTGCCGTGTTTCTGGTTTCGTTCGTTCGTTCAGGCGACAGGCTTTGTTCGTGTGCGATTTCTATCTCCTGAACAAGTAGACCGAGCCGTTGATCGCATTTGTTTATCTTGAATTTCGATAGCTTGTGAGTTTTGTGGAAAGCGTCACGGCGACTATGATAGCTGGTGGAAATCTGGAAGGGCTACTGCTGACTGGCCTCACCGCCGACGGGATCGACCTTCTGGAAAATTACATCACAGTGGTATGTTTGCAGGACGTTTTTGCCTATGGTTCCTCGCCGCGTGCATGTCCCAACACTTCTGTGCGCGTTTCACCATTAATGTCGTGCGTGCAAGCTGTCCTGCTGGATGTTGTGTTGAATGTTGTGAATGTTGAGAGGGAGCGCGACCGTGTGTAGTGCTTTCGCTGCTTGCGGCGGGCGTTCGTAAACCAGTTAATAATTGTGAAATCCCGGGCCGCGCAAGTAACGTTTGTTAGACCTACGGCGCAAGCACTTCTTGAGGCTCGTCTACCATCTTGCACGAAGTGATTAGGAAATCGTGTTTCTTTTTCTAGACTAGTGACGTACAGACTGCTGTCCTCATTGTACTGTTTGCCAAGGTGACGGAAGTGTTCAAAGATGCACGTGTCGTCGCATGGATTGACAAGTAAACCACTAATCTTGAGCATGCTCGCATATATGTAGTTACTTTTCTCTCTCTCACTCTCTCTCTCACACACACTCTCTCTCACACACACACACTCTCTCTCTCACACACACTCTCTTGTCTTAAAGATATTTATCTGATCTTGTTCTGTTTTGCAAGGATAGTTCTAGGTACACATGAAATTCAGTTTCTACCTGTTTCCTAATGTCCAATCTTAAGAGAAACAAGCGTAGCTGCTAGCGATCAAGCGTGGCGACTAGATGTTCTTGTAGGTATGCAATTGCTTCGGGGTTTCCGAGATAGATCCTAGTGGTCTGGTGGTGAAGGAAGCGAAAACCAAATAGAGACTTACTTTTTGTGCATGTCTATGAGGATGCAACTGATATAACTAGGCGCTTTCAATAATGTCTTACTATACGATTATATCTTTCTCCTATCTTTTGATGTTTTGTTACTAATATAATTGCTTTATCATGTCTATATATATATATATATATATATA
>QQSS02192403.1:0-12991 GCA_003687565.2 Craspedacusta sowerbii
GTATGTATGTATGTATGTATGTATGTATGTATGTATGTATGTATGTATGTATGTATGTTTGTATGTATGTATGTACGTATGAAATCGGAAAGTTACGTACCTTGTGTTTTCCCATGATGCCATCCACTAAGGCTCACGATGGCCGCAAAGTGTTTTAGATCAATAACCACTTTAAACTTCAGGTCCATAAATAAGCACTTGATCACGTGGCCCATCCTTTCGCACGATCCGGACTTGGACTTCACTGGCAGACTTGATGTCGTCTGTGTGCCCATGGTTGTGGCGGTGGTACCATCTGACGCAACCACCACCTTCATGTCAGCTGCCTCGACGATGAGACTGTTCTGCTGGCTGTAGACTGTGAACTTTCCATCTTGGAAGTCACGGGCAAGGACGTAGGTGCACTTTTCATTCTTGTAGTCGACAAAGTCGTAATATTTTTGGTCGAAGGTGAGGACATGGCTGTTTCCGAAGATCATAGCAGCAGCTAGACGGAAAGTAAGATGAATCTTAATCAAACTGACATTAAGACGCATGGTTCAAAATTCATGTCATGCAATTCATGCATTATAATTATCATACAATATTGATGCTATGTTTCTCGTGGCAAATGACTCGTGCATAATAAAGGAGCTACAGATAGATGGGCTAGTATTGACCATCAGCTAATAAATAAGTACCGGTGCAAGCAATGGCTCTTCAATAACTAGCATACTCACCACGGTAGGTTGGTCCCATCAAGGAAAGCTTGCTTTTCTGCATCGACAGGTTGATCCGGCTCATGCGCACAGCCCGGAGTGCATGGATCGTGGCTATGTTGTAGTAACTTCTCAAGCGGTCGGCGTACTTGCTGAACAGGGTCTTGAGAATCTTCCAGCTCAGAGTGACATGGTTGCATAGCTCCTGGTCCATGTTGCAGATCTGGGTCTGAGTGGCGTCGACTTGGCTGTACAGGGCTTGTAGTTGTTGTCGGGCAGCTCGCATAGCGTCATTGTAGACTGGCGATAAAGTCATGTAGACGGGACTCAATGCCGTCTTGACTGACTCTCCACTTGCAATTCGCCTGGCTGCAACTTTGACTGATAAAGCATAGGGCTCCAACATGGTGTTTAGCTCGGAGGTCTTGACTTTCATCTGCTCCATGTACTTCTTAGCACTTACTCGAGCAAGTTGAGCATAATCTTCGTACATCTTCCACGCCTTTGAGCAGGTGTCCTTATGGAACACAACAACCGCCTTTGAGACATCGTTGTAAACAGCAATGGGATTCTCGTAAGCCCTCATCACCATCTCAACAGCCTTGGTGTAAGCTTCCTTTGACATGGATTTAGCCTTTTCGACGTATTGTTTTGCAGACTTCACTGCGTCAGAGTACATCACCTTGGACTGTTCCTTCATGATGTTGTACTTGTCTACAGCATCGTTCCAGTACTTATTGGCATAGATTTGAGTCTTCTGATAGATGTGCAGGAAAATCTTCTTATTCGCCATGCCACTTAGCTCCAGATCACGTCGGAACTCGGATGTCCTTGTCATAATGTCTGCACGCAATGCTGTGGCCTTCTCCTTTAAGTCTTCGACAACGCTCTTGATCTTTTCCAGAGAATCGGCGCTAGTCTGCTGTACAGCGCGCGTGACTCTCCTGGCTCCCGACTGCAACGACTTGATGTGACTGCTGAAGCGTGGCTCCACGTACCCACCGTGCGGAATGGAAATAGTGATCTCCATCTTGGTGCTGTCGAAGGAAATGTATCGGCCAACTTCGGCGAAATACGAGCGAGCCTTACTCTTGATCAAATCTGTGTCTATCTGATTCATGTAGACGATGGAACTATGAATACCCTTTAGCACGCCGTGCCCAGCCTTGCTTGCATATATCCGGGCCTGTTCAATACCTTGATTGCGATACGTTTCATAGTAAGTCTTCACCATTGCCGGGATCATCGGAGCGATACGGCGTACCTCAAAGACAACAAAGTTCTTTGCGCTGTTGTAACGATCGGCCAATCGGTAGTATCTGTAGACAAATACGGCTGTCTCTGAGACTTCATTGCTAATCCAGTCGGCAGCAGTCTTGGCAACGAGGTAGGTTGGACGCACGGCAGTAAGAATTTCAGTGTATTTGGCTTCAGCGATCTTTGTGTACCGTCTTACTTCTTGCTCGATCTGTCGATAAAGCTCATTGTAGGCTTCACGAGTCCTCGAAGGAAGAAGTCGCAGCTCCTTGATTGTTTCCCGTATCGTCATCTTCTTCAGAGCAATCAGTTTCGTTCTGATAGTAGAAGTCATCCATTTAGCTTCCGTCTCCCGTCTGAAGTCAATCATCCACTTCTCAGTGTCTCTCCTCAGTTTCTTGTAGTATTCCATCGCATCATTCATCAAACGAGTGTATTTCTCCATCGCCTGGGTTTCGATCTCGCTGTACTTAGCCTGAACGATTGGATAGTATTTGTTGTATTGCTCCATGAATGCGGCACGAACTTTCTCGAAGTACGGCAATGCTAGCTGACGGTATTCCTCGGCCATTTCCCGTGCCATTTTGTAATGCTTGTTTAACTTCTTCTCGAGTTTATGCTGGTATTTCTCGATCATCTTCTCTGCTTGTTCACGGTAAACGTTGATCATATCCATCATTTGGCGTCTTGACTCCTTGATCATCTCCTTGGTCTCAGCAAACTTCCTATTGGCAAAGTTAACGATGTCGACCACTCGGGTTTCGTCGAGGAATTTGTCCGCGCGTGCAATGGCGTCACTGTACATGCTCTGGACTCGGCTGATCACCTCTTTGTATTTCTTCTCGGCTTGTTCCTTCCACATCTGAAGCTGATTCTGCAGCTGGACTCTTCGGACTTCATACTCGTTCTTGGCACGACTGAATAGCTCCTGAGCATTCTTGACAGCACTCTCCTTGGCCATTGCAGCTACCTCTCGTGTCAAGATTACTAGCTCGTGGCTCATGGCTTCATCAGCCAGCTCTCCCCAGATCTTGTTTCGGAAGATTTTGTTGTAAGGGCATGCCTCCCACGCGGCATAGTACTTCTTCTGCATCTCACCTGCCCATATGTTGAACTGCTTCACGCTCTGAGCGTACTTCTCCTTTAATAGGTCGGGGATCTTTCTACCTTGCTCTCGAATCCTGATAGCTTCCTCAACGGCTTGGTTGATCAGCTTCTGCGATTCGGACACAGCGGTGAAGTACATATCCTTGGTCCATTGGTCTGTGCATTCATCAAGTGTTGACATCAACGACTTCTTGGAAGCATCTAACACGGAACGAGCAAGGGAGGTCATTGCGTCTCGATCATTGGCAAGCTTGATTCCTGCAGCATAAATTGTTTTGGTGTTTGCAACCATCTTGTTGAAACCAGTCCAGAATGTTTCTTCGGGATTTCGACGGAATGCAGTAGCTGCCTCCTGAATGTAAAAGTACGAAAGCCTGGTGATGAATTTTGAATCTTCGATGATCTGTGCAGCCAGAGGCTTAAGCTTGGCCAAAAGCCGCTCGCTTGTGAAACGACCACTCGCCTGTAACTGCTTAAGGACCTTTATAGCACGAACTACACGTTCATCGCTTTGGTATTTAGAAACGATATTCTTGAATTCGCTGATCCTGGCCTCAACATAGGCTCGGTACTCTGCGTACTTTTGGCTGGCAACTTGCTGGTATTCAGTAATCTTAGGATGACCCTGGAGCTTTTGCAACTGCTGTGTGGCTTGTGCATAAAGCGACTCAATTTGTGCTCGAGCATCCGTCACTGTCTTCGAGGCAAGCAGGTTCTTTAGTTGCTGCGAATTCTTAAGCTGCTCAATGAGCCTCAACATAATCTTTACCAACTCTTCATAGGCTTGAAGAATGGCCGCTTTGGCTTCACTTGACTTTGCGATAGCAAGAGCGCTGACGGATTCAACGTAGCGGTTCGTGGCATCTTTCAGCAGCAGGAAATGTGGAGTGAAAGCCCGAACAGTTTCCTCTCCAAGCTCCACTGATGCCCGAAAAGTTTGATTGATCATGGACTCAACTTCGACTTTGAGCTCCGGTAGCAGTACAGTCCTCATCAGCACGTCGGCCTTAGCGTAATACTTCTCCACAAGCAATCTGATCTGCTCCAACCTCATCTCAGCAGCTGCTCTGGCTAGTTTATACTGCGCGTTGGCAAAATCGGTGACAGCATTGCGCGCTTCCTTATACAAAGCTCTGAGAGTCTTGTCCTTAGTGCTTTCATACAAGCCGACAACGCGGCTTTCGGCCATCTTGTACATGTCCATTCCTTGCTTGTAGTATTGCTCGTAGGCAGCCGTGATCAGAGCTACGTACTTGTTGTACAGGGCAATGACTTTTGGTTTTACGTCATCGTTCACGTAGCGAAGTGCGTTCTTGTATTCGACCTGAGCTCGGAGATAGTACTCCTCGTACTTGGCTCGGATTTTCCCGGCAAGCACCTGCAGCTTCTGCACTTCCGCCATTGCCTTTTCCACTGCCAACTTGTACTTCTCTTCGCCAAACGTGTAGGCAATGTTGAATACTTGCTCCCACGTCTTGTCACCATGCTTCTCCAAGAAATCGTTATAGGCGAGCTGAACTTTAGCGACTGCCATGTCAACTTGCTTCGCTGCTTCTCGATATAGTCGTTCGTAGTTTTCGCGGGCCAGGGTCACGAGTTGAGAGTACTTCTCATTGATGAACTTGGTGGCAATGGCTTGGTAATGGTTCTTTAAGGCAATGCTCGGCTCCTTGAGGTCATCATAAACCAGATTGGTCTTCTTCGCGATCAAATTGTACCATTGCTTTGCTGGCTCAGCGTAGTCGTTGATCAGCTGCTGGCTGGTTGTCTCATATGCCTTAGAAGCAACCTGGTACCATGCTTCGGCCTTTGCCTGGCTAATGCTGTACATCTTCATAGCGAAAGCCACAAAATCGTCCTTGTTGCTCATTGTGAACTTCTGAAGCTCCTGGAACCATTCATCATAGGTTTTCTTCGGGATTGAGCGCGCGTATTCGTACGAAGAAGCGTACATCTTCTCGAGCTTGTTGTACAACATAACGGCCTTGATAAATGCGGCATCATACAGGTTGTTAATGTAGACCTGAATGTCTTTGGCCAGCTTGCGGATAGCAACAGTAGCGTTAAATTTCTTTGCCATATCGATAGCGTTCACCAGGTTGTCGTTAACACCGTACGAGCGAAGATGACCGACTATGTCAGCTTGGATCCATGCATCCCACGAAGGTCCGGCGACATTTATAGCGGCAATTTGCTTGACAATGCTCGCCAGTTCCTCAGCACCTCTGCCGACATCTTCAGCGGCCTTGAAGAGAGCTTTCTCCAGTGTTGCTGAAAAGTCCATCTGACTTATTTTCTGATAGCTTTCCTGCAAGTCTCCGTACACCTTTTGTGCCTGGGTGAAAACCTTGCTGGCGTAGTTTGCTCGCTCGGCGTACAACTTTTGCATATACTCGGCCAAGGCGACAGCCATCTTTCCTGACTTATCGTAAGCGAGATCAACAATCTGCTCTGGAGTCATGCTCTTTGCGTCTCCAATAAGCTTGTTCACCATTTCAGCAGCTCTGTTAACATTGTCCTTGCTCATCTGCGTGAAATCGTCAATCATCTTCTTCAAGGTTTGAATCCTTTGATCGATGGCGGGACCAACAGCAACACCGAGCACTCGAAGAGATCGAACCTGGCGCATAAGATTTTCGTAGAGAGCCTTCAGGGGACGCACTAATGGAGTAACAAACCTCTCGGTAGCAGTCAGTTTGTCCATGACAGGGTATATCCATGACGGACGGTAGTTAATGGACTGGTAATACGCGTCCAGAGCTGAATAAGCCTTCTTGACAAGTGGACCGAAATGCTTATCAGTCGATTTGCCAACAAGACGGATGTAGTCAGTTAGTGGCTGCGCAAACAGCTGGATGTCTTGAAGTATGCGCTCGGCATCCTTGACGTAGATTCTTGAAGCCTTGAGGGCCTTGAGAATAGCCAGTCTAGAGGACTCGGGTAAAGACTTGATCTGTTCCTGAACAACAATCAAATGCTCCTGAATAGTCTTGCCATTAATCTTGTAAGTTGTTATTGCCGATCGAGCTTGGTTTAGCATCTTTTCCACATCGATCTGTTTTCGCATCTCGTTTACCTTGGCAACGACAATGTCAATGACTTGCCCAACCGTTTCCTGTCTGTACGGAATGCGCATGGTCAGAATGTAGTTCGTTCCACGCTGCTGAAGATCTACGAGTTGAACCTGCAATTCTTTCCACTGGGCGTTCACTTTCTGTAAGTAGATAACAGCGTATTCTTCGCCAAGTTTTCTTGCATCGGTCATCCACTGAGCAGCTGTCTTTCCGCGGATCTTGAATCCCTTGGCAAGGCTAATTGCCTTGTACACAACCGGTCGAGCGGACTCCGTAAGATTCTTTGCGACATTAATGAACAAGACAGTCACTTCTCCAAGGTTCTTTCGCACTTCGCCATTGAGACTCTTCACCAAAGTCGTAGTTTGGGAAACGACTTTAGGCAAGTTTTCCTTGATCGCATCCAAAGCGGAAACAGAGAGCCTGAGAGCATTTTGGGTGGCAAGGGAGGCTTGCTTCAAGGTTCGGAGGGCATATTCTCCAGTCTTATCGCGAGCAGCCAAGAAGTCGAAGTCGTCAAAACCCTTGTCTATGGAGTTGACGATCATCCATGCCTTTTGTCCAGCCTCAGTCATCAAGCTCCTGCTAACATCCTTAGAATATGCAGCAGTCTGAGTGGCGACGGTCATCACTTTGCTGTTAATCTTGCTGAGCACATCGCTGATTGCTGCCACTGCGCTGTCAACTGTGTCCTTGTTCCAATTAAAGGCAAACTGGCACAAGTCACTTGTTAGTGTGTATCGTGCAGAGACCTCGTCAACGACATTGCTTCCGATTTTTCGTTGAACGGTCATTTTCAAGATGCGATCCTCGAGAACCTGGAAGACAACCTGAGCAGACAAGGTTGGCGTCAAGGTAATGTTGTACACCACATTCATGTTCTTTGCATCAAGTTGCGCCTGCCAGCCGACTATGCGTGTGTTGTAGAACATGTGCGACGATAGAACATAGTTGATCCAGTCAGCGCGCCATGTCATTCCCACCATTTGGCCAGCACTTTCACCGCTGAGAGTGATGCTCTTCAGAGAGGGATTCCATTTTGCAGCGAAGGCAATCTCCTTGCCGACTTTAGTTGAGCTTAACTTAAGTAGCACGGCTTGGTCGGCAGTGATGTAACTTGCAACGGCCTCAGCAATCGGCTTGCTGTCAGTGCCTGTGATTGCCATGGATAACACATTCTCTGCCTTTTTGTATTGAAGGACAAGGCCAAGCAAGGCGTTGCTATTATAGAAGATACTGAAGGAGAGCTTGTTCTTTGCCTCGGCGTAGAAGCCATTGAAAGATAACGTGCGATCGCCACTGGTGAAGTCAAGAGAAGCCTTGCCATTGGTCTGGTCAAACAGGCCAGTTACTCCGACAAACTCCTTGTCGTTGTACACGCAACGAAGAAGGATGGTGTTCTTCTTTGGAATCAGCGTAGCAATAACTTCGGCTTTCTTCGACATCAACCTTGCTCGAAGAACCACTGATCTCGCTTCATCCGCCTTGTACGATGCAGATACTTCGAAAAAGTCGCCTAAGCTTGAAGATATTCGGCTTTCATCAGCCTTCTTTGAGTAAGCGTGCACCAACTGGATAGATCGTTTGTACTGGTCCCATTCAATTGAAAATCCTGATGTCAGTTGAACACCCTGGCTCGTATCCAAACGAGACGAAAACTTGACGTACATTTTGGGTAAAAACTCCACAGCCGCATCAATCTCTTTGGAGGCCTTAGCGTAGCGAGCATAATGCGAGACGGTCTTACCAGGCAGATACTCAACATCAACTTGTACCTCAGACGTCTGATCACTGTTTGCAAATGTCAGCGTCAGAGAAGAGCTGCGGGTCGTAGAATATGCCAAGACAAACTTGACGGCGTGAGCGGTCTTGCTTGCAGTGCTTTTGTCCGTGTAGATGACGCTGTAGCCGTATTGGTAGGTGCGACCCAAGGCAACGATGCCAAACTGTTGCTCCAAACTCTTTGCCGATGACCACTGCACAATGGTGTTCTTGAACAACCTCAGCTTCTCCTCATCGCCCTTCTTGACTGTCCATGTGCACTGGAATGTTCGCCCAGCTTCTGATTTCATGGTAGTTGTGTATGCAAGCGAATACTCGCCTGCAGAGAACTTTACTTCAAATCCCGACAGTGCTCCACTGAAATACCTTAGCTGTGTTGACGCAGGAAGGATTTTGCCATTCCACATGATTTCAGACCTTAATCTGGAATCTCCCGGGCTAGACGAGTAGCTGTTGATAAATCCAAGAACGTAGTTATTGTAAGAGACCTCGAGACCGACTTGCTGTTCCGACTTCTTGGCCGAGAACGCTCGGAAGGACATGGTAACCTGCCCGCATCCCGCCTTTGCCGTGAGCTCAGAGTTCGCCAGTTCGGCGTAGACGACTTCCACTGAGTTCCACATCTTGATATCGTCGTTGACAAGCACGTTGGTCTTCAGCCACGCGTGTCCAGCGGGGACTCCAACATCGAATGTAACTTTGAAGTTCTTCTGAAGGGTCTTGAAGTCAACAGAAAGGGTCAGTCTGCGGTTTTCATTGTTCGAACCAAGAACATCATACAGAGCGCACGCCATGACTGGCTCCACTTCATCAGCACCATTGGTATAGTAGACTGAAGAGCAAAGAGATTTCCCATGCCCGTGGAGCGCAGAAAACACAGTTCTGGCGCTAACTTGGTACTTACCAAAAACGCCTCCAACTTCTACGCGATGTCCCTCGGCAGATAACCACTTAGCGAACATCTCTGCCTTTCTACCGACAATGTCAGCTTCAAGCTTTAGCGTCTTGGTGCTGTCGCCTTGGTAATATCCCATTTTTATAGCGCCAGTCTTTCCAGCAGCGTCGAAAGACATCTTAACAAAGCGATCGAATTTTTCTGTGTAAAAGCCCAAGACATATTGCGCCTGGCGTCCAAGAACATTGGCATTCATTGACAGCACAACGTTGTCGCCATGCTCTAATGTTGCCTTAAGTTCAGCATTCTTTCCTAGCACATCAACATTCCAGGACAGACTCTTGGCCTTCTCTAGGCTGTCGAATGTAATGGTAGATTTGGCTTTGTACCCAATGACGTCAGCAGACAAAACAACAGTCTTGGTTGAAGCGGACTTGACAAGTCCTCCGTAGAATGTAGCCGCCTTGCCACTTGGGACGTGAGTAGCTACCACCTTTATACCTTGCTCATCGCCGTTGCTGGTCATCTGGCCCTTCAACTCCACAGCCTGCTTGATCTGGTTAGCCTCCATCCTAGCTACAACCGATCGCGTCTCCAAGTTTAACTCGACATCTGCTTCGATTGTCTTCTCCGGGTAGTAGGTGGTCTTCGAGGAAATCTTCCCTCCGGTGATTTTAGCGACGTATTTGGTTTCGTGAGAAACTTGGAACGTGCCGTACCCAGCCACCAAGCGAACGCCAAAGTGGCGACCCTCAGCGTCTGACACGTTGAACAGCGACATTCCAGCATTTACGTCTGAAGATGTGAACAAGTTTGATCGCACTTCTGATCCCATACTGTGTGACGCACCATCGTAATTCAACTCCCACTCAGCTCGGCGATCACCTCTTCTGGTACCCAAGACAAGCATCAACTTGCTTCCAACTTCTTCGTACCGCATGTCCCCACTCAATCGTCGCTCGTAAGTGGCGCCCGGAGTGCTCAGCTCCAACAAACCCGTGGTGATATCAACATTGTTGAGCTTCGTCTTCTTCATAGTTGCAAGAAATTGGAATGTAGTAAGCTTCTCATCGCCTTTAACCAACTTCAAACCAAAGTGGGCGGGTCCAGAAAGCGGGAAATATGGAGCCTCGTAGTTACGGAAGGCTACCGGTACACGGAAGTTCGAACAAACGCCGAACCCAACTAGCTTTGAGCTCGCGCAAAAATCGGGAGAGATCTTTCGATCGACACCTTCAATCAGCTGCGATTCCTCGTTCATGAACATGAAAGGAGTCGATCTAAAAGAGGCACGGAATATTGCAAATCAATACCCTCTGTCAAAGCTTTCCTTTCTAACCACCCCCTGCAGACTAATACAATTTACAATAATTAAGTGTCAACTATAGCTTTCTTGAGTATTTCAATGCGCGGTAATGTAAAGTTAAGTTCTAAGTAAATAAGTTCTTTACTTGAAACAACTTTCTGCTTGTGCATGTATGCTAAAGGGCCGTCATTCTAGTTCAGTGGCCTAAAATAAGGCTGCAATAAAACAAAATATCAGAGCTTCAATACTTACGAAAAGTTCAGAACTTGAATCGGCTCATCGGGAACGTCAAGATTGACTTGTAAAGTCTGGCCCTGCTTGTAAATGATTCCTCCCTTGAACATCTGGGACGCAAAGACTGACGCGTTGACGTACAATCCAGTTGAAACGAGATGGCTGTCCACGCTCATCTCACCAGAGATCTCCACAACAGCGCTTGGTCGCACATACCCGTTGATATGCATGGAACTTGGACCCCAGAACAAGTTTCGGATGTCAAACTTGCCATCAAGCTCCACTGTAGACACGGTTGATCCGAGAAGCTTCAATCGCAAGGGCAGACCGAGACCAGTAGGCACGGAGTGAGTCATCTCCAGGAAGAGCATGCTCTTACTGAAGGTCTTGTGACCTCCCTTTGCGACATCCATCAGCAGTTGAATAACGTTCATGTTATCGACTTTATCGATCGCCCAGAACAAGTCATCGTAGCTGAAGATTCGCACTTCCTGACCCATGACCTTGAATGAAAGGGAGCCAGACGGATTTGCTCGCTTCTTGTTGACGTCCTTGTGCAGTTTGGTGAGATTGTCGTCGGCGTCGCGTCGTTGGCGCTTGACGGAGTCTGGATCGTCGCGACTGTTTCGAAGCTGAGCCAGCTGCTCCAGTCGCTCTTTGGTGAACGTAAAGTTGAAGATCTTGAACAGCGTGTTCTCAGGCAGAATGCCATCAGGACCAGCCAAGTCCTCGAGAAGAGATTCAATTCCGTCGAGTTGAATAGCGGTCTCCACAATGTGAACAGGGACGCCCATGATGTGGGCTGTGAAGTTGGCGAAAGCGCTCTTCGGCAAGTAGCTGTTCGGGTTGAACAGGATGTGGCCTTCGGCGGTTGCACCGGTCTTGATGGATTCCAAGTGGAAGGACTTCTCAAACGCTCGCGAAAACTGGTGGAACGGAAGATCGACTTCTCTCAAGGGAGAAGATTCTGTTAGTCGCTTCAGGTAGGCCTTGGTTCTAAAAGCGAATGGCATGATAATAATACTCTAAGCAAATTAACAGGCTCTACAAATTTTTTACTTATTATATGTTAATTTGTTTATTGTTGTTGTTTTTTCACGAAAAGGGTACTACCTGAATATTGTACTACATAATAAATAAGAGTAGTACCTGCCTATGTTCTACCTAACAAACTGACAAAGGCTTAAGGATTGCAATCATTTCAATGAAGCGCATACTTACTCAGCATGTTTTGGATCGCTGGATTCCATGACGTTGGTGAGGGTGGTCCACATGAACGAAGCCAGCTGCTTGCTCGGCTCCTGGGTAAGACGATGGACCAGCTTGTGCAGAATGACCTCGTCGTGACACCTGATCAACGCCTTGAACGCGTGGGATCGCTTCTCGGGACACATGTTCTCATCGCTGACGTAGGCAAGCAGCTCTTCAGACTGCTCGTGGTTGCACGGCATGTGGCGGATGGCGTCAAACGCAGCAACGGTCAGATTGTTGTGCACGGAGTTGCGAGCGCAAGCCAGGATGGATGGGAACGCACTGACTGGTCGTCCTGCGTTACCAATTGCCTTCATGGCCATGAGAATCGTCTCCAAGGAGTCGGAATCTTTCTGTGCGGAGCAATCCTGACCAAGCTGGCTCTCGAGGTACCGTTCCGCTTGGGTGATGGGGTTAGTAAGTTCCTGGAGAGAATCAATGCAAAGATTCACTCAATGGAAGCACATCATTAGTAGATTCCTGAGAGCTTAGGAGTGCCTACATGCATTATGTACGACATAAAAGTGCGCTGATACTTGCAAATATAATTATAGTGCACGCTAAGGTGAAACACAATTTGTCAACGAAAATACAGATCACGTTGACTTATTTGCCGTCGCCGGCATTACATTTCATGCCTTTAGCGTCTACCAACAGCAAATGTGTACTCACAGCTTTGCATTCTACATCCTTGTTCCTGCAGTGACGATTAAGAAGGGTGCCGAGGGTCAAGAAGGCTTGACGAGAGGGTTGCTTCTTGGCAATGTCCAAAACGTCACGGACAGTTTCCCGCGAGGTCTTTCCTACGAGGGCGATTCCTTGCAGGATCATGTTCATTCTCTCACCACTGATTCCACCTTCCACAATAACCTTGTGTACCACAGTAATGCAAGTGCTTGTGCCACAGTAGCTGATGGCGTCCAGAAGGTATTGTCTACATCGGAAATATCAGTCATTAATTCTAGAGTACCTTTGACTATCGAGCACTTATCCAGTTATATAGAAACGTAGAAGTCTGTCTATCTACCATATATAAATCCATATATGCATATATTAGCATATGTATTTGCATATATATACATACATATATATATATATATATATATATATATATATATGTATATGCAAATTGTACGTGTATATGTGCATATAGATATACATATATAATTATATTTATGCATGTGTATATACACTATCAACTAAATTTGAAGACAAACATAAATCTATCTATCTATCTATCTATCTCTCTCTCTCTCTATATATATATATATATATATATATATATATACATAATATAATACATAAGTCATATAATACTGTATTTATTTTAATCAAATCGATCAACTTGGCCTTACGAAAGACGGGAATGCTGATTCTGGTAAATAAT
>QQSS02192414.1:0-26406 GCA_003687565.2 Craspedacusta sowerbii
TATATATATATATATATATATATATATTCTTAGAGTATTTCTTTTAAAGCTTGCACTTCAAAATTTAATATTACTTGCAATGGAATTAAAAAATGCAAGGAATTACAAAAATTTCTGCTGCAAGCAACGCCTAAGGGGGTTTCATGGTTGAAATTTTTTCACCTCATCGTCATCTGGGTAACCATGCGGAGTTTGCCAAGAACATCAAAACTTTACGTCGTGGGAGGTGAGAAGTGCCGGGCGCCAACATTTATTCCAGGAGAGAGTAAACGCCCCTCCCTCGTGTGAGATTTGAGCGCTTCATATAAAACTTTCATATAATCTTGAGTGATAGCTTCTTTCTGCACGCGCACGTCCACTGCGACCTGCCCCAAGTCTTCTAAACCCTTGAATTATACATAACTAAGGATGTGGGTTTCAAACGCAATTCAAAACTGCTGAGTAGGCAAGCCAGCGATAGCCAACTTCAGTTTTCCGTCTCAAATATTAATAACGTCATGGTCGCACCTTAAGAGTGTAACATTGCGCTCCTACCGCTAACATTTCGATGCCGCACTCCTGCTATTACTGTCAAGAAGTATGCTCACTTAACTATTGCGCGAGATGTTTCCAACGTAGAATTTTCCAAGAAACTTCAAGTCGAATTCAAGATTGGCTATTGTTATTGTTATATGGATGAAAGCTTGATTTTTTAATTTTGAAAATCATGTCTTCTTGCGTAGCTATTGTCCTTTTTAGGGGACTGGGTACTTCTTGTGCTTAGCGGTACCTTTTTAAAAAGAAGCCATTAAAGAAAGCGTAAAATGGCTGCTAAATAATCTTCTCTTTTACATTTCAAAGTACCAGGATATCTTGAGAGGTGCGTCTGTGAATTTCCTGCGCAATATCATCCTCCATTCGGATTCATCCTCTGATAAAAAAAGTCAATATATGAGGGGGCAACATGTCCATACGTATCGAAATCTTTAATCAAGGTGTAGCGTAGCACCAATTTGTTCGCTATGAGCAAGCGAAAATACTGAACAAATATTAGTGGCGAATAAATGGCTTTGCTCTGATTGATCGAAGATTAGCTAAACTTAAATTTATTAACGGGCTCATTATATATTCTTAAAATGCTTGTAATTGATGATGTATTTATTTTATTCTTAGAATGATTAATCAAACACGAAGAATCCCACTTAGTGACGTTTTTCTATTTTTATCCAACAAAATCATCCTGAACGCGTTACCTAGAGCCTTTTCACAGGCTTATAGCGGCTTCTGGCGTAAGCCAAAAAACTTTCGGCCTTAAGCTTTAGTTTATACATTAAAAAAAAGGCAATTATTGTTATTTGGGTTACCTAACGTTTAGCTAACTTTTCAGTTGTGCATCCATCGCCAAGTTGAACAGCAACAATCGCCGGAAGTCAGCTGCAAGCCAAATGCTCGGCTTCCTTCTGTCTCGAGTGTATTCACACCTTGACATAAAGCCTTTTGTTCGAGCCGCGAAGCACATCTGGCCGCACTTAATCGAAGCGTTGAAGAGCAAAGCGATTTTGATTCTCAAACGGTAACAACTGTGAGTAATCAACAGCGCCACGTGTCTCGGGGGTCGATAAGTTAAACATGCGAACAGGTGAGGATAGAAAAATTAGCGTACACTGAGATGAAATCATTCCGTGTATAGCAAACTTACTAACTATCAGCAATATTTTGCAAATATTAATTTGCGCGTTCCATTTGCGGACACGCAAGTTAGTTGCAGTTACGTTGAATTCAGTCGTTTTCTTCGAGACGTTTAAAGTTTATGCGGTCTTTGCTTCAGATCGGCGCGTTATTTTTCAATAGCTGCACAGGTGTTAAAGAAGGAACCCTATGTGAGGCAGCGATGGTTACCGTACAAACAGATGCTAAATATTAATGGAACCAGCTAGAATTGGTTTCTCGGGCTTTCTTGCACAAGTCGTGAACATCTGGGCATTGATTAGCAGCACCGAGTTCGACCAGTGAATGAATTGGCTTCTTTAATCTCGATTTTAAGTAGGAAGACACTGCAGGTGAGTTAACATTAATCTTTGGCTTGGATTATGCTCGTAGAATAGGCGGAAATGTTTATCAATCTAAATAAAAATTTAGTTCTGGCGTTAGCCAAATTAATCAGTCAGATTTTTAGAAAACGAAATTGTGGTAGATTTATCTGACGATGATTTCTCTATTTGATAGTGTGAAGTGGTGCACTCAACACTGCTTGGCGTACAAAAGTTTCCCCTTGCTTACGGAATTCGGTGCTGCTATGGTGCTAGTGATAGCAGCAGAACTACATTGAGTCATTTCATGTACGTACTCTTTCCTGGCAAGATTGCATAGGGTCGATCCCCATCGCACCGAAAAATTATTGTTATGAAAGCTTTTGCTATTAGGAGGAGAAGCACTGTGGTTGTGAGCCTTAGCTGATATCATTTAGCAAAGGATATTTAGAATTCGAATGACATGGTGTCATTGCCGATCTAGTGGAATGTTTGCTGCTGTGCTTCCATGTAACCTATGATCTCTTGAATTTTAACTCGTTTGCGTCTTTTTTCCCTCTTTAGAATTTATCCAGGTTTTCGAGTGCGCCATACAGTGTTTGATGCTTGCTACTCATTAACACGTCGTTGTAAACGATGCTTGAAATGCGAGGCCATGCGACACAGGTTCGTCACACGCCAGATCATGTCCGCTTTGCCGGCAAACGTCGAATCCCGGAATTCGGCAAGAGAGCCGATTCAAAGGAGAACGTCGGCGATTCCTTTTTGAAGTTTCGTCGCCTGCAAATCGAAGCCCAGCAATGCTGCGACGCTAAAGAGGCTCAAGGGTGGAACGTTGCTGCTGCGAACATGTGTAATTACAAGCATGTCGGACATACAGCACCTGCTTCAGCATCGCTATCGCAATCTATTTCCAAGGCGACGGAGAGAGGCGAAAAGCAAAGTCGACATGCAAGCGCTCAAGTGCAGAACATAAACGAGCTTAACTTTTCGCGAAGCGCGCGGAGCGATCACGTGGTATTTGGCAGGCTGAAGTCAGCTTTTCACGTGTACGATAGAAGAAGAACTGCAAGAGCATTTACATCATCGGCTAACACTCCGAACCGAAGACAGTTTTCTGATCTGTTTTCTGAAAGTCTTGACGCAGACACGCACGCAGGGGGAAAACGAAAAGCAAGCTTTGATGACTTGCAGCAAGTCAAAGTTCGCAAGACTGGCTACTTGCACTCTGCGCAGATTGTACCTAACTCAAAAGTTGTCCACCCACGCAGAAGTGTGAAACACAGGGAGTTGAGTGCAATCGCGGGAAGTCGCTCCTGCAGAGCGTCCAGCGTGGACAGCTACACTTCTACTGACAGCTCTCGTTCATCTCTGGACAAGGACTGTGTAGACTCTCGTCTAGGATTCTCTGGGCAGAACGCTGCTCAGCTGATGCCGGCTCGCAGAAGTGACGGTCAAGTCGTCAGGAAGCGCTTACTTGCCAACGAAAGGGAACGGCAACGAGTTCAAGCTCTAAGTGAGGCATTCCACAAGCTACGCCACACTATTCCCTCTTACTCTGGCGCGCAGAAACTCTCCAAGCTTGCTGTACTGAAGGTGGCTATTAGCTACATAGCTGCCCTCACAGCCCTAAAGGAAGAGGAGAATCCTGTGAGCAGAGCAAGATTTTCGTCCTGCGTTGTTGAGACTACTGAGATTTTGCAAGGAGAGATAGGGAAAACTAAAAAGTGCTAGCTCTGGTGAGCGTAATTATGTTTTTCTAATGGGCAGGTTTTCGCAGGCATACAAAATGTAAACGATTTGTGGCACGTGTTCCTAACAGGTTACATTTTCATTTTGCTTACGCGAAGATGTCTTCAAGGCTGCTAGGTGTGTGTTAGGATTGGCTTGATCCTCACGTTAACTTTCTCCTACTCCCATTGTTTCTTACTAAGCATGTCTATTAAAAAAGTGAGGGGCGTTTGCAAACAACATTGCTGTATCCCAAGTAGCGAGACTGACTTTATTTTCTAGAGTGTAATTCGCAGCATAAGAAAAGACGATTTTAAGTTTTCTAATGTATGTACGAACAGTAGGGATAAAATAAATGAAAATGCAGAAGGCATGGTTATCCGCCATTTTGTTATTCTTACGCCATTCAAAATACGGCAATTTGCCGTTCATGTGCATCTCCCGACTGGTAAACGTTTAGCAATCGGGATCTGCATCAAGCGTCAGACATGCATGCAGTAATTTCGTTAAGAAGTTTCACCGCGACACAGCACCTTGAAATGCATTTAATGGATGTGCTTTTCAATCAGATGTCTTGAGCTTCATAGTTTTTTAAGTGCTTACGACACACATCCTATTTATCAGCGTACAGAAAGGAGAAACATACTAACGAGGTAAAAATTATGATGCGCTTATATAGAGAGTGGTGGCTACAGTTTCAGAGCTTAAATGAAATCTTTGACGTACTACGCGAAGCACAGCATCCCAGAAAGGCCCGAAGGGAGAAAGGTTTCTAAATTACTTGATTTTAAGCAGAGCCTTCGAGAAAGACTTATTCATCGAGACGTTTGTTTGCGTAGCTTAGCGGATCAGGCAGTAGACATCTTGACATTCGTTTATTGCCGAGGATGCGATATATCTTAACAAGAACATAAGGACTGAGCAACTTGTGCTCTTAGAAAGAATCGTTACCTTAACTCCCGCCACATTTACCAGCCCTCCAGAAAAACATCTAATCTGGGTCTAAATTTAAGCAAGGAGATCAATGCTAGGATGGAAAGTAAATGCATTTGTAGTCAAGTCGTAAAAAGCCAAGAACGATTATATTGCTAACAGTATCAAAAGAGAAATATGGTAAAGATCAATGGCCTAAAAAATATTCTTCGCCCAACAACTTTTATGGCTGATGAATTAAGAAATGTAACGACGGTTATGGAATTAGGAATAGCGTGTAGGGCGGCTTCTTCTCTTTTACTGGACTGATCAAATTTAGCTTTTTTAAAAAAAAAGCCCTAGTTCGTCTGCCTTCGCACTAAGGCACTCCGTAAGCTGGTTCCTAACAAGGATGTCAGCACCTTCATTCTTTTATATATACATCTATAAAATTTTGATGCATTATATATTGTTATATAAATATGATCTTATTACAGATTATGATTGTATTATTAGCAAGAGCTTCTTTAAACTTCACAACTGCCAGGACTCATACAAGGAAACTTTCTGGAGAGGGAGGGAGAGAGAGAGAGAGAGAGAGAGGCCCAAACGGATGCAGTTTTATCGTCTAGGGCGGGCACGCAGTCTAACCTATGTCACCTGTGGATTATGTGGGCAACCTTCAGGATGCTGCGGAGTTCTTTTATGGTGTCGTGCGAAGTCTGCCCGTCGTGGAATATGCACGAGGACAGCAGGACTGTGAGTCCATGACGTAATGAAAACAGTTACAAAATATTTCCGGTTAAGCAACTCTGCTCTTGTGATTCAAGGCAATTTTTCTCAAGCTACGGATGGAATAAGTTTTAGACATTCATCAAGTCAGAAGTATAAATCCAATCTATCGGGTAGTGAAAATCAAACCACGCACATAACACTTATCAGTGTGTGTTAGTGTAACGCTGATAAATCATGATAAGTACGAATGCATGAAAAGTCTAGCACGTGGGTGCGACAATAGTTGAAGTTGAAGTTCGAGTGGAGTTTGAGCCGCAAGCTAGACAAAGAGCACTTTCCAAACTTAGACAAGATCATATTTTAGATTTAGACCTGAAAAAAAAAGAGGTTGACCTTCAACAGATACCAGGAGACATGCCATTTATGGCGTGCTTCGTAAGATGGTAACTGATCTGGACGGAGGATTCTTATTGGATGCCTGCGGTGGTCTAATGAATGGCACTGAAGTGAACAACCAATCAAAGAAAAATCTCATACACAAACAGAGCTAAAACAAGATATATTTTAAGATAAGATTATATAGGATTGCTTCACAGGAAAGCACTTACAAGTTGAGCGACCGCTTAGCAGGGAAAGGATTCTATTCTGTTATGCAGGAAGTATCCACTCCTTACGAGATGCGATTATGCTTGTGTCATAGGCGGACACCGTCATAGGGCTCAAGTTGGCTGTCGGAGTTGTGTATGTCGTGTCTCCGACTTATTAAGATATAATTATGTCGATATAATTATTATAGATGTAAATATAGATAAAGATAAATAAAATTATGTAGATATAATTTTGACATCATCATCCGCCCTGGCAGACGTGACCGTGCCGATCTCCTGCTTATTTAAATATTCAATATCTGTTCCGAAGCAAAGTGCGTCGCAAAAGTTCTGAACCAGGTTTTTTTTCAAACCATTTTCTCCCCACTGCCCAACATTTCCAATCAACAGCGAAGTTCCCTGACATTGTTCAGACTTCTTATCATGGTAAGTAACCCGCCAAGAATATTATGGATCCTACTTTTATAACGAAAACTCTTTGTTTACGGCATGTGAACCAAATCATCTAATAAGTAGAATATTTCTAGAAATTTATTAACTAGTGTCAAATTATCTACCAATGAGCACTCAAGGAATAGAAAATAGAACTTGCACATAAATTTATCATTGAATACAAAATGAAACCTTCATTTACGCAAACTCCTGATATCAAAAAAATTGCTGAGACTCAGCTGTTCTATGTTTCAAACCGCAAGAATACAATTCTGAACAGAAGTTAAACAGCAAAAGATAAACACAGTGACTTTCTTTCTTAATGAGACACTTGAGCCTGCTTCTTACACATGACATGATCCAACCGGAGGTGTGATGTGCAAAAGGCTTAGTCTCAGATTGACCTCCAGTGTTGCTGGAGTTGGATTCACGCAGGTTTGTAGTTGTTAACCGAAGTCACTGCTTTGCAGTTCATAGAGCCAAATATGGGTGCTTTTTTGAGAAGTTAATTAAGGACTTTGCCAAGTCTAGTTTAGCCCGATGTATATTGGAAGGGCTATCAGCAGAGACATCTAGAAGCCGGGATCCGAGCTGAGCCGAGCCGAGTAACAGTATTTTCAAAAGGAGTCCTCTGAAAACAGATCCATGATCCACATATCTGTCCGTCTTTGGGATTTTTAGGAAAGTAGTTCTCAAACATCTTTGCAAGTTGTGAGAGCTGACGAGGAACCCAAATCCCTTGCCATGAACTGAGGAGTTTTCATGCGTATTGCTAACTAAAAAATCTATATAAATTAATAATAGTAACAGTAATATTATTCGGGGTATGCTAGTGATTGTAGTGCTTTGTGACTTCTTTGTCTGCCTATTCGAGTTTTTGAGTTGATTTTTCGATTTGTGCAAGTCCTCCTTTCTAGAAAGTGAATTGCAGATTTTCCTTGGGCAGGCAACTCTGGCCCTAACAAGGAATACCCTTTCTACCAGTCAATACGGCCTTTGATTAAGAAATAGGCTTGACACACGAAAATAGAGAAAACTGCACTGAATCTTGCAATTGCTCGGAAATTGGTAGACTCTTTCCCTTGTCGAAAGATTCAGAATTCGTTTATCGTTCAACCTAACCCAATTAATTGAGTTCATGTGACGCAAGCTTCACTGCTCGTACACGTTGCACTTGGACAAGTCGAATTGATAGTTAATTTATGTAAGCATTTCAATATTTATAATTATGCGATGTTTAAATTTTTGTGACGCTTGCTTACAAAAAGGGAGCTAATGTGCGATTCAAAAGCAATCGGCTGCATAAATGAGAGAGGGAGGCCTTTATTTTCGTTATGACTGCAGCTGCTAATCATTCTGATGACGCAGACTAGCATTTGGGAAACGCTATATTGAGCACGAAGGGATGAGGCTGAAAATTTATTATATATATATATATAAAGCTATAACTTTTAGGTAAGCTCAAAGTCTAAAGATAACGACGGCATATACGTCTCTGACTTATTATTTCCGAGCGTTACTTAGTGCTGACTCTTTGTTTCAAACAGCGTTCTAAGCTCCCCGCATTTGCTGCTTTATCTGGATGGTCCTTATCACCTGTGGACTATATTGAAATATAATAGCTGGGATCCACTTTTATCTCTGGCGAAGTGTAATTATAAATACCAATTATGAAGCATTCGGATGCTGCAGATCTTGGCTCACTTCACTGTTGTTGGTGTTTTGATCAGACAGAGCGATGACGGTGAGATAAGCGTCGTATCGTGGCTAGCCTTGCTCGGGCGAAGAAAACTGTAAAACGTTTGGAAAGTGGAGACGCAGAACGGGAAAGCAGAGCGAACTGTATATAGCTAGCAGCATAGCAGTACTTGGGACCACCGACCTTCTAAAGGGTTGTCCGGTGTAAAAAGTATCATCTCTAGGGCTGGCTGCAGCGCACCTACAATTGATTTACTATGTTAGGACAGCTGTTCAAAGCTCAGGCGTTGCCTCAAGGTGCTTCCACTTGGTGCGAAGGCGATCTTCCTGGCCTTGCACCGGGCATGCCGGCCTGCTCGGCGCACAACATTCTCGTGCTAGGAACGCGTGGTGTCGGCAAAACCTCTGTCGTGGAACGAATAGTAGCGCAAGACCAAGACGGGTTGAAAGGCGAAAGAAAGGACTTCTTTGAAGCCACGCTGTTTTATAAGGACGAAGAAGAGCGACTTGCGATCAATGTTAATATTCAGATACTGCGAAGCGAGCAAACTGGAAGTAAGCTTTACCGCCAGTTTTCAGCGGACTATCAAGACTTCTTAAAGAACGCAGACGCTTTCATTCTTGTGTACTCGAGAGATGATCAGGCAAGCTTTATAGGACTGCTGGAGCGTCTTCATGATATTAGGAAATTGAAAAGCGCGAATACGCCGGTCGTCGTTCTTGAGAATAAGAGCGATATAGAAAAATCCGCGTTACCCATGAGAAATCGGGACCACTTTTTTGTTCCGTGGAGGTGCCCAACATTTTCGGTTTCAGCAAAAAAGAACGAGGGCTTAATTGAGGCAGTGGAGTGGCTTCTTCGCGATATCAGAAAGCAAAGTTTCCCTTAGAAACGCACGTTGAATTTATGACTAGCAGTGTTGTTTTGACATCATCTACACTATGGTATGCCATTATGCATTTGTTATCTATGCATTTGTCATCTACGAGTAAGTTCTCTATAGATGGAGGTAAGGCAAGGCTATAATAATTTCCAATATAACTTACTTTGATAGTTTTTTTTTGGTAACATTCCACTAAAGTGGAATGGTCTACTTTGGTCACGATTCAGCTTTCATCATATATCTCAGATTGTGTCATAATTTCTTGCTGTTTTTTTTTTTATGTTCATGGGGCCTAATGATGTTGAAAGGTTGAACTATAAGGGTGACGACGTTGGGTCTTACAGGCTGGCATATCTAGCGAAGATTCATAAAGACCCATTTCCACTAGCGGAGCGATTTTAGCGAACTGGGACGGAACTCACGGCGACAAACATTGAGTCAATGGGAGCAGGCATTGCCTGGTAGAGAACGCCGGTCTTTCGAAACAACCGTGTCTTCGCCACGATTGTTTACGACCTAGTTCAAATGACACCTTTCCGAAGTTGAAGCAGCAGGCACAACCAGATTTTCATATGCACTGAACTTCGAGCTCTCGCTGTTTCGAGGCGATCAACAACTTAAGCGTATGAAAACAAATGTTAAGCAGACGGACCGTGGCCTACCGTTCGTAAAACATAATATGTAATTGCACTCGCAGCAATCTTCTAATGCATGGCTTAGAATGCAGCAGGGATTTACGTGGTGGAAGTGAGCTACTCTCTGTTTACTTGGCAAACTTTTATGATGATCGCCTTGATAAATTCATCGATTTTAAACTAGTGCCGCGATCGCATTCGTATCTTGCACGTACCTAGTGCGGCCTAGCAGAGATAACTCCTACATACCGAAACACAACGTGTTTTTTTGGTGATGCAGCGATAGCAACCGAGGGAATATGAACACACCGACAGCCGATCACAGAGTTATTATACACCCTTAATACGATTATCTCATGGGGCCGATAGTAAATTCATCAGATTTGGGCCGCTTCATTGCGAGAGCGAATACCAAATGTCCTTCCAGTGTTTTGTTTTAGGTGAAGAGCCGGGAGTTTTTCTCTCAAGGAGCTTAAGAGCTTTTTAGTGCCTTCCAAGGGAGGCTCGCACGACTGGAAAGCGTTCGTGAATCTGTCATCGCACTGCCCACTGTCACCAGCAAACACTCTTCGTGAAGAGCTTTCCAGCAGACGAGGACGTCGTAGCTGGTCCAGGCCTATTAGGAGATTCGCTAAACAGGGCAGCCACAAAGATTTGACACATCCACTGCTTGCCTACCGGCCGCCGCGTGGAGGCTCTCCTAGTTGGCCGGCGTAGTTCCAGTGAAGCAGTCGTTTTCCCGACAATGTGAAGCCTGCGGATGAATCACGATCTACCCGTGGAACAGAGCATGCGCGCTTTATATCAAGCAGTCATATCACAGATGATCGTGCTATGTAGCGATGTAGAAGCTAACCCATGTAAGTCTTTGCACCTTTCTTGCGGGAAAACCAATCTTAGGAAAATCTCTGAGTGCAATGAGCACAAATGTTACCGCAACACCCCATGCACACGTTGTCTAGATCGTAAACAGCCCCACACCTAACCAATTATCGCAACAACAAAAACACACACCTGACCATGTTATACGAAAAATACTACACCAAGCTCATACGCGCTTAAACATCGGAGTAACCTTCCTCATCAGTTCACTGATTCTTCTTCAAGGAAGGTTCCTACACCTACAAACTCCGCCAATCAAGAACGCATTTGCTATTTTAAATTGCCATTGCCTTCATCTACCCCTGTAGGTTGGTCTCTTACGAGCACGACTGGAACTGCAGCAGCAGTCCCCTCGGGCGAGAGTAACGTGCTTTCGAAGTATCAATTGATCGAAAGCGATAAGAAAAGCTAGTTCTATTGGGAGCAGATGTTGGATTGCCCTCTCAAGCAAGACCTACCCATTCAGCTCCCTTCTCAACATTGGTGTTGTCAGAGAAAAGGTCTTCCACCACGCCAGCATTCCATAATCCAAAATTTCTTTCATTGCTCTTTAGCATCATTGCATCTCCTGGAGCTTTAATGACATGACCCATTCAGTGTCGTCCACGGGTAGCTTGATTCAGATTCTGTCTGCACTCGTTCACGAACCAAGCTCGCTTGCGAGGTTCACCTTCCAATCAGAACTGCTACGCATTTATCCTAAGCTGACTAAAACATCAGAATGTTTTGTGTATGGACGGGCATTGGGATGTCAACTTCAGCCCACAGCGCGATAGTAATGCAAACAAATTCATTCTCTAGTAACAAACGGAATATCATGATTCTGTGGCAGAAATCAATAAAAAACAATCTACGATTCCTTGATTTTCATCTTCTAACGAGTAGCTTTTGGTACAAGATGGCCTAAAATTTTTTTTAAGTCAAAAGCAGAACCAAGGCTAGAGAAGCAGCGGTCACAACCAGATTTTCATATGAACTGAACTTTGAGCTCTCGCTGTTTCGAGGCGATCAACAACTTAAGCTCATGAAAACAAATGTTAAGCAGACGGACCATGGCCTACCGTTCGTAAAAAATAATATGTAATTACACTCGCAGCAATCTTCTAATGCATGGCTTGGAATGCAGCAGTGATTCACGTGGTGGAAGTGAGCTACTCTCTGTTTACTTGGCAAACGGTTTTGTTTATGATGATCGCCATTATAAATTCATCGACTTTGAACTAGTGCCGCGATCGTGATAAAGGCTTGCCTCTTGTAAGCCATGTGTAGACATTATCAAAAGCTTCTTCACAACATTCCCAGTTAAATTTTATGTACATACATCAACTTTATTCTATAGAATTACGTTCCCAACTATTTCCCGCTAGGCACGAGTAAGATATACTCCCAATTCTCTTTTGTGAAGATTTTCGCGCAAGTTATACAGTTAGGAAGGCCTTTCACGCATTTAATCTAAATCGCCAAATCAATCTATCTGCTGATCCATAAAAACAAAAGAAGAAAATATATTTTCCCAAATCACAACGTGACTACGAAAAGCCACAACTTGACCAAGCAGCCAGCTAATTCGTCGCTGGATAACAAACAGAATAACGCGTAAGGCACACAAGAGTCGCCGATAAGCTGCTTGCGGAGAAACGATGCTTGCTGGAACTTGTTCGCCGCAAAATCTCAGAGCCGGGAAACATACTCGCCGTGACGTACTTCCGTGCAAAAAATAGAGTGGCTAGGCGTCTCGCGCTTTCCCAGTCGAATCAGCAGGAACTTCCTGACGCGTCAGGAAAATGCCAAAATTACCTTGCGGCTTGTTGGAAACCAGGCAGCTTAAGTCGAGGAACGATCGCAGTCGGTATAATTAGCAAGAGAATTCACAAAGTGCGAATTAAGAGTATTATATCTGAGAAAGGTTTTGAAGGAGGAACTTGTGCGGCGATAAATGCTGGCGAAGAATTTCGGAAACCCACACAAGGACTTCAAGTTATCAAAATGCATAAACTTAGAAACAGAAAAACGGATACGACATGAATGCATGAAAGAAATAGCAGGGATCTCGATCGATCAACCGCTCCCAACAAATCAGCCGCATATGAAACAAATCACAAAAGTTTAAATACAAAACGGGAATTTTCGGTGCAAAAAAAAAAACGCGAAAAAGAATTAAATCCAAAGACCTCCCCATAAAAATGAGCTTTGCTAAACATAGCTAGGAAGGATAAGTTTCGACACACATCCAAAGGCGATTTTCCCCCAGCCGATCACGCCGGTCAATGCCGTGTTAGGAGATACATGCTGTACGTGCCAGACTCCGTGAAGTTCAAGCGGAACGCCTCCCTGTCATCGAACTCACCAAAGTCCTTGCGCACTAGCTCTTCCACAGTAAAGCTGTCCCCTGTAAGAAGAATCAAACTTACTCTCAAAGAGCAACGCTCGGTCAGAGATGCCAAGATGGGAAAAAAGAACAAGTGAACCCAATGGCAAGCATATTACCCAGCAAGACAACGTCATTCATCAATCGTCTAAAAACGATTGCTAGTAAGCGATTTCTAGTGGAAAATAAGCGAACCCAAATTGCAAGCACATTGCCAAGAAAGAACACGTCATCCTACCGCAACTTCTAATCGCTGCACTAGACATGGTCAACGAACGTCACCGAAAACTAGCCTACTTCCAATGTTAATGAAACTACATAAAACACAAGGTTCAGATGCATGTTACAAACTTCTGTCGTCGACTGAGCTGCAATCATACCCTCAATGTAAAAGTTTTCAAAGAAAGCTAACTTCATAGCTCTATAGAAATTCCACTTCCGAAATACCCCATTTTTCCCCCAGCCAGATCGTCGCTGATGTCTTGAAGAGGTTGGCGAGGATGAAAAGCGATGGTATTACGTTCACAATATCGCAGTGAATGCAGGTGACACACCCGGTCTGACGAACCTGCACTCTCACCTAATTTACGGCTACAATGGCTCGTCGGCCAGAGGACAGAAATTACAAGTCGCAACTGCATTGCCAGAGACGGCAAATGACTCGCTCATAAATGATAGAATGCGTTTGTCAAAAACGATGAACAAACTCACACAATACGGCAACAATGACAGGCACTACGAAGAAACTTCAAAGCGTAATGTCGTTGCACAAGTTTCCCCTGAGCGCTGCGTAAAGGTTTGAAAATATCGGCCTGGAAAGATTGGCCAAGGGCATTAGGAAAGTTCGAGGAAGAAATCGTGAAAAGGGGAGGCACTGCAAAGATTTGCGGAAATTTTTGAGAGAAGCGCTTAGATTTATAGAGGATCTTAGTAAAATTGCGACAGGTCGTGTGAAGATTTACGGAGAGCTATGGGAAATTACGGTAAGCAGTATGATGACCGCAGATCTACTGAGCAACTAGTAAAGATCTACAATGAACACTGCGAAGATCTACCGAGCGAATAGTAAAGATCTACCGAGCGACTAGTACAGATCTACCGAGCAAAGTGAAAATCTATGGAGCGACTCACAAAGATCTACAATGAGCATAGCGAAGATCTACGGAGCGACTAGTAAAGATCTATCGCGCGACTAGTACAGATCTACCGAGCAAAGTGAAAATCTATGAAGCGACTCGCAAAGATCTACAATGAGCATAGCGAAGATCTACGGAGCGACTTATAAGGATCTACGGAGCGACTCGTAAAGATCTACAGACAGCAGGTTGCGTGTGAAGTGTGAAGATGTATGAAGCGACTAGTAAAGATCTATAGGCAGCAGTGTGAACATGTATATAGCGACTTAGAAAAGTTCTACCGAGCGGATAGTAAAGATCTATCGAACGACTAGTAAAGATCTACGGAGCGACTAGTAAAGATCTACGGAGAAACGTTTAAGGATCTATGGAGCGACTCATAAAGATCTACAGATAGCAGTGTGAAGATGTATGAAGCGACTAGTAAAGATCTATAGACAGCAGTGTGAACATGTATAGAGCGACTTAGAAAAGTTCTACGAAGCGGATAGTAAAGACTAACGGTGACTAGAGTAAAGAAGCATGGAGAGCCAAGAGAAGATTAACGGAGAAAAGTGGGAAGATCTGCGTGGAGCTTTAAGAAGATCTATAGAGACACACGACGACAAGTGAAGAGCTTCGATGGTGATATGCATTTGAGAGGAATATTAAGTACGTGGTTCATGAGCATTCCAAAGAGAGAATATCACTCAACTCTACCTGCGCTATAAAAGCACTTTCGCCTAGCCTCCACACCTAATACTCAAGTTCTCGAAGCAACGAAAACAAACAAAAAAAACAACAAACAAACAAAACAACAAGATAATAACAACAGTAAGCAGTTCGACAGATGACTTACCAGCTTCCCGCACGAGCTGATCTTTCGAGATGCTGAAGCGGTCTGTCGGGAGAGAGTAACACATATAAAGAGAACAAGATCAGAAGCGAAACGACGAAAATCGGCTCTAAATTGCATGGCAAACGAGGATGTTGATTGCATGACACACATGTCCTTCTTTAAACGCCATGCATTAGATTGGAATGTATCAAACACGCCATTGCCACCGTTCAATCATGTATTTAGCTACTAACTATCCTCATAAAGAAATCATGCATCTACCTGCATTACACATCTTCGCACATACACCAACCAGACTGAAGGGCAATTAAAAACACAAAGAAAGCTAGGTATCCAGGAAAACACGTACGCTGGTCTTCAAGGTTGGCCGCAAACTCAATGCCCTCCAACAAGACTTTACCGCCAGGATGCAGCAACTCATGCAGTTTCCGTATATAACTAATTAGAGAAGGCGCATGAAACTCGTATATAAATACCTGATAGAAGTGATTGCGGGCGTCATTGACAGTAAACAACATTCATTTATTGATCAGGCTCAGTTGAAAAAAAAAGCCAAGTTCAAGATATGTACACAATTAAACATTCACACGCGAAAAAATCAACAAATCATCCACGCTTGTCATAATACACACTTACGCAGTTCGGTCCGGAAGGGGGATTGCCCACAATCCCCCTCTGTCCCAGGCAGCGTCAAACGGTCCCCCAGCTACCGTGCTGCAAAATATAGAACAACGTAAGTGAACAGCCACGCACAGCAACAGAGGCTTGTCGCAAACAATCTTCACGCTTGCCATGGAATGTTCAAGTAATCAACAATAAAAATAACACCTAGTACAAACAAAAGCCTTTGGCAGAGCAAAGGAATGAGAGCAAGAGTCGTTCCTCCGTACTAAATCATTAAGCAATAAAATGCATGCTCCAGCAGAGAGCTACCTCATGACGGCACTTGACTAGAAACAAAACATCATCAGCAATAGGCGCGCCACGGACAACATCTTCCATGCGGTCCTGGAAAGATTATGCAACGTGTAAGACTCTGCGCGACCATTCCTTATACACGCAACGTACGTTCTCAGACATCAGGAACAAATTAGCCAGAAACAAATCTCCTTGCCAAGTAAAAACCCCGCTCAGAGCGCTCACCTTTTGAAGTAAAAGAAATTGTACGCATATACTCGAAGTTGATTCCCGTGCTAAACGGCGCAAAAACATTTATAAATAAACTAACTGATCTACCAGACATTGCAACACAACAACACACAACACAGAAAGACCTACATGTACACGCAAACATAAATGTCACAAGAGCATGGTAACGCAGTCATTCAGAACTTCGTTGACACATCGCCACAAGTAGCTTAGTTTACCGTGACTGCACCACTTTTAACAGCTCTCAAAACGAGCTGGAAATGGTGCCACCCTACTTTAAATCCTGTCCTCCAGTTTTGACAAAAACAATACTAAGTTTTATTTGCAGAGCCTTTTTTTCTGGTTTAGGCCTGAGTCTATAAAATCACATTTCACATTGCATATTTGTTTAATTGTAAACACTTAACATTTTCGATTTGTAACAATTTGCTATCCAACTTCAGATGATTTATACATTCCGCTTTAAAAAGAAAGGTAGAGCAAGCATTTACCGCATCGCGAATTCATGCTTCAACGCTAAAATGACAGCCTCTGCGAAGTCCCAGTTTCAACTGTGAGATGGACAGGAGAGTCTCTTCATAATAATAATAGAAGCCAGCCTGAACACGTTGCCGATATCCACGTCTTACGAGAGCTACCATACACGCCTTAAAAGCAAAGGTTCTTCTTTCAGCGTCCATTCGTGTCAAACAAGTATACATAGTATCTCCCCATTGTTTACTATGCTTGTGTGATGCGCGAGTAATAGTCGTTAGGCAGTCGATAAACCCTAGAATCCTGCAGTCTTCTATCTGAACTGCAGGTCCAACGAATCGCATTCGGATGACATGAACATAGACACAACGTTTGCATGGAAAATATGCTACCTAACGGATTGTGCGCTGCCATTTGATGACAAGCATGCCCCTCAAACACCTTCATACCAGTGATGAAGCAGTTCAGTAGGTCTGTAAAGCAGTTTGCAATACTCAAACGCAGAGTGCAGGCCGTAGGGCAGATAGAAGCAAGCATTGCAGACACAATCGTAGAATTCTTTCCAGACTTTAATCATTCCACACTGTGTTTCCGAAATTCCAATATGCAGGCGATGCTTTTGTGAGATGAATTTATGAATCCGGATCCGCTCTACTCGAAACAGTTTTCAAGGGAGACGAAAATTATGCACAGCTCTCAACATGACAGTGTTGCAGAAAATCTGAGGGACAACATATGCGTCGTCATGTGCCGGGGAAAAACGACCTACGCTTTTGCCAGATTCATAGAGAAGCCATAGAAAACGCAAGCTGCAGAGAATTTATCCATCAGGCACTGAAAATCGCCTCCACAAAAATTCATGAAGATCTCAACTTATCGGCGAAAATCAGCTCCTTCGTTTCAAGTTGGCAAAGCTTTGACTTGAAATTGAAAAGATGCACATTGAAAACGCTGCACATGGATCTAAATTCTAAAGGATATCTTTGATACAGTTCTGAAAATCATCCCAAATAGCGCAATAACCCCCCCCCCAAAAAAAAAATAAAAAAAAAGGCCGGGCTGCACCATCAGTTTGCAGCATGTGTAACCTATAGCTATAGCTCCGTACAAAATTCCTCTTAAAGTAACACTAGCCATAACTCTGTTGCGTAGCTGTGAGAGCATCTCTACAAATTGTGGAGCACAGCCAGCTTTGCTAGGAACCAACCGCAGGCCTTGGTCACATTTTGTTTTTTTTGATATATCAGATTATCTGGATCAGAAGGCTTTCTTCCTGCAGGCGAAAACCAGAAAATACGATGTCCGTGGCGCTTGCAGGTAGAAACCTACTTGGAGATTTAGACAGAATGAATAAGTGCATTCCATCACGATGACTACTCAGTGAAATCTTGCTATATTTTTTGCCAAAAGCCTAAGGAAGAGTGATCACAACGTAGCTAGCACAAGCTCATTAGTTACATTAGCACCCTTGTGATTGCACAGAAAAACTAGCAAACCATCAATTCTTCGCAATAAGCACTCAGACCCGTATTCAACAGCAGACTGACACCTTTGAAAGCCAAGAGGCTTATCAGAGTTAACCTGCATAAGATTTCACGTTAAGTTATCGTTCTTGTCAGCAAGCAGAACGCACTGAGAGTTCGAATGCAAGACATCAATATTCACTACGTTTCGTGTGCAAAACGACGTGTTGTTTTAAAGACTGCGAAAACTTCCCATGACAACAATAAAGAATGCTTTCGGAATCTTTTAACGCAGTAACTTGGCAAGAGGACTAACAAGAGGTAAGAAATGAGGTTGATAAACCGAAAGATTTGCGTAACAGTCTATGAAAAAGCTTATGAGTTCTTTGAGATTTGTTTGAAAACAAGCCTGGCAGCTAAATTCGTAGCACAAGAACAAGGCCGCGGATACCAGTTAGAAGTAGGGCAATAAGATATACAGTAAACCCAAGCGCCTTAAACACTCTTCAATCTCGTGAGGCAAACACTTATAGAATCGCTGTTCTGTGGACTTAAGCGCCTCAGATTAAGCAGCAAATTAACGCTCCTTTCGGCAGTTTCCAAATGTTGTCTATGGCGGGGTGTGAGTAGGCCAAAAAACTACTCTTATAACATGGCGTCTCGATTAGTGTCTGACAATAACGTCTAGCCTCCTGGCTTTCTCTCGCAAAGATCTTTTAAAATAACAAGGATACGGGAAGAAAGGCTAACATCTGACAAAGCCTGTGTGTATCGTTAACAACTTTCCAGTGCATATCATATCTATAGAAAATGAGAGTTGTCCATCCCAAAAATCTTGCAAGAAAACGAAATGCAATTGGAGATATTTGCCTAGAAACGGATAGCGACATGAATGGAATATTTTAATTCAACAGGATTATAATGCTACCATAAGATTAACAACGTATCCAGACACAGATACTTACTGAAAATATATAGCATCCATCTGGATAAAGGTTGATTGCTTCTGTCTTGTATGTCAGACTTTGTGATTCAAAGAAATGCTTGACAGGCAGATGACTAATTTCCACGCCAACCACTTGGTGGCCCTTATCCATAAGCCTAACGTAACAATAGGAACCCTCCAGTACAATTTGAGCAAACAATCAGGTCCACGATTTTATTTCAATCAGATATTAGTACATAAGTTATTAAAAGGCATAAAAGCCTAAAAATTGCGTTACCAACACAGCTGCGATTTTTCCTGCATGATAGCAAACACTGCCAAACCTTTCTTCAAATTTTACTGTGCCTAAGTTCACATAAGAAAAGTCATTAAACATCAGAATTAAACAAACCATACCATTTCAGATCCTCAGACCGCCCACAGAGAGGAACCAAAATTCGTTTTTGATCAGAGTCTGTACTGCAAAGCTGTTCGTAGAACTGCTTTAGAAACCTATCACAAGGCCAATAAAAGCAACTTTGAAACCCATCTGTTGCAAAAGCAAAGCAAAACGAGACAACTGTGATGTCACAATTAAACTTGTATAAAAAATACCTAATCTAATGATCTAAAATTCAAAAAGAGGCAATAAGCAAATGTTTAAAGCTTAAGGTTAGCGGAAAAGTTCCCATTCTGGATGCTCTTGTGGACTACAATCAAGGTTGGACATTTTCTTACTTATTTATCAGCTCTATATTTTGAAAAGAAAAAGTGCATTAAATCTCATACTAAACTAACATTTCCTTAAAAGTCTATGAATGTAAATGCTCGTAGTACTGTGCATTATTTTAAACTCCCAAGCGTTGTATTTACGTCAACACTTATCCAACAAGAGCTTTGTCAGATATCCAATACATTTTGCAAGGGCATCAATGTAAAATTAGTCCTTGCATCCTTTAAGATAAGCTCCTTTCTCCGCACTTAAGAAAATTTCCCTAAAAATCTTAGATCTGGTGCTATTTATAACTTTGCTTTTTGTCAGCTTTAACTCTAGCTCTATTGAAGAAACCTCCAAACATTTAAACACCAGAATCAAGGATAATTTGGGAAAAGACAAGGTGCCACTTGCTTGGAAGCATCTAAAGGAAAGTAGTTGTAAACAGTTAAGTTCTGCCAATTGCTTTCCCATTTTAGATTGTGGTGACATCACAAATTAATCACTCATCCGGTAGTCTCTCCCTTAAGTTCTTCTTCTTAGTTCCCCTTGTCTTCCTCATTGCCTTTTCCTGTATTTGACAGGAATAAGGATGGGGGTTAAAGTTGTGTTTATAAGCTTATCGTTTATCTGTCTTAGCATCTATTGAGATAGATGTTACGTTTTCAGAAATTGTTAACAAAAAGTGCTTATTTATAAGTGTTCACACCTACGCAAAAAAATTGTCCAGCCAAAAAGTAGGTAATATTTATCAGATAAAAAAACAAACACTCTAAAAAATACACGAGACAATAAATATACACGCTATGACCTGAGCCACAGCCATATGCACGTAGACTGCTGAGCAAACGAAGACTGGTGAAAAACAAAAGCACAACTGTCAGACATAAAAATTTATTAACCTGTGAGGCTCTTCTAGATGCCATTGACTTTCACCACCAGCCTGCCAAATATTTTCCCAATATGTGGCATTTGCCTTTCTCACAGCCCTATCCATATCTAAGAAATTTACCAATCAAGAGAAACAATAACTTATTAAGATATTAAATGTTTAACATCTATATGAGAAATAGATACTTTCAACAATATTGCTAATCTAAAACTTGGTGCTTTCTTTGCCTTATAAAACTTGAAAACTGTGCAGAACCCGATTTTTAGCACTCGCCGATCCAGCATGGATGCTGGGAAGCTGGCACAAGACAGAACATAAATATTTAAAAAAAATGCACATGAGAGACACTGCGTCATCAGAGACTTATGGTGCAGAGCAACTTCTATCTGCACAGTAAGACAGGAACAGCGTGCATCCTTAGGCTCCCACCCGTTGTAATGCACGGATTCGCATAAAATTTGAATAGCCATGCTGAGCCTCACAGACTCGATTATATTGGCAGTAAAATTTGCACAGCTTTCTAGCTCCTCCATCTACAAAATGTTAATTGAAAGGCGGCGATCAGCACTGGTCACATAGCATGGGTTCATGAGGAAGAAAATAGTCAATAAATTGAAATCAAATGCCATAAAAACTGGCGCGTTCTGCCTCTCTAGACCAGTCAATACTAAAGTGCATCAGAACTGTGCACATGTCGAGACCGTCAAAATAGATAAAGTCTTGAGGATCGGGGTGAGACGGCCTAGAATGGCCACAGAAGAAGTCTAGAAAAAGAAGGGGCGCATCGAAATTTAGCAGAAAGAAATCATGCACCTCATGGATCTTATAAAACATGCCTTCTCTCTGGGGCATGTGTCTATCAAAAATTGAAGTAGCCGTCAGTGGCATTCTCGTCTCCTGGTCGCACTCCAATTAGGGCTGTACCGGATTTCGGCTCCAGCTCTAGCCTTGGCCGAAAACCGGCTATTTTTTCAAATCCGGTCCAAATCCGGCTCCGGCCAAGATTTAGCCGGGTTTTGGCCGGATTTTAGCACATTGATTTGTGTCATATTCTACAGACAAAAGTCAGGCCATCAGTTCATTTCCAGTTTGACATGAGGACCTTTATCAGCAGCTTGGCGGGAGCTGAACGCAGACCACCCGGATCATCATTCTGCAGCTGCAATTGCGCAAAAACTACTTGCTGCTGGTTGCCAAAATGTTCTCGGCTTTATAGACTACGCCTTGGAACTAGCATCTGGCTTGTCTGCACTCCTCATTCAAAAGCGCTCCAGAGTCTGCCAGTGAATTTTTTTTATCATATAGATCATAGCATCCGGTAAAGGACTTGTTTTCCAGTTCAAAATTGTTGAAATGAGGGATTGCTAAAGAGGTAAGCGCATAAACGTACGGGTATATAAGAACTCTGTGGCGATTGCTACCAGCCACTAATATCTCTTGAATAGCGACTCGCCGCTGTTCACTAGGCTAAGAAGTTACTGTCAAATGAGGTTATAAATGAGGCAATGGATGTAGGGCACAGTCTAATAGCTTTTGTGCACCGATACTGACATTTATCTAGATCCTGCTGAAGCGTTGCTGATTGCAATGAGTGATCAATGAGTGGTCGACAATGAGTGGTCGCACCTAGATTAGCTAGTCAGCGCTGTACAACTAGGTTGAGTGATAGCTTCTTGCCAATCAATGGCGGGCGAAAGAAATCAACCCTGGTGTGGAACTATTTTACAGTATAACCAAGCGAAGTGTGGTTTGTGCGACAGTTTCGTAGAAGGTGGTAAGGCGAACAAGGCGAACACGTTTTCGACTTCTATGCTGACTCACCTACGTTCGAAGCACCAGCAACAGTACGATGAAATGTAGAAGGGCAGGGAAGTGCCTGTGTCTGCATCTGAGTCTAAGCGGTTATATCCTGCGGGTCCTGCCACAGGGTCTGCGACGATCGCACAGGAGTCTCTGTTGCAGCCATCGTCTGCGGACGCACTGGAGAGAGCAAACGTCTGGGACATAAACATTGTTTTTTTTTTAAGTAGTAGTATTTAAATAGTAGTTCGGCAGTGCGAATCCATCTAGCCATTGACCAGAATGATTGTGACTTGGAGAAAATTCACGGCCATGGAGCCCTTTCTAATCGTGAAGAAGCTCAAAGTAGTGGGAAAACGCTACACTCTGCCTTCTACAAAGAACTTTGCAGAACGAATGCTTTCCCAGATGTATGATGAAGTATGTGATGTTCTGACAGACCTGCTTAATCCTGCCAACAACTGGTCTTTTACATCAGAAACTTGGACAGCAGAGAATACCGTGCAGTCATATATGGGCTTAACTGTTCACTGGCTAACCACTGAATTTGAAAACATGAGTTATTTTCTTGCTTGTCTGAGATTTGGTGGCCATGATACCGCTGAAGGATTAATGCCGCTTTCCAAAACATGTTGCGGAAGTGGACCATCGATCGGAATCAATGCCACGTGGTGCTACGTGACAACGCCGCAAACCTTGCCAAGTGTTTTCCAGTGGCAGGCATACCAAGTCTCGGATGCTTTGCACATACCATTCAACTTTGTATTCACGATGGCTTGCTCAGCCAGCGTACAGTATGTGACATGCCAGGTATCGGCAGAAAACTGGTGGGCCATCTTAACACTCCTCTGCTTTCAGCAGTCGCCTGAAGGAATCTACAGGCTGATCTTTGCTTGCCACAGCACCAGCTGATACATGATGTCAGCACTCGATAGAAGTCCACCTTTTATATGTTACGTCGTCTGTGTGTACAACGTCGTGCGCTCGGCTTGTACTGTTCTGAGGTTGATGTCATTGCTGCATGTTTGAATGCATATCAGAAGGCCATTGCTGAAAATGTTGTGGCACTTATAGCGCCTTGAAGTTATTTCAGGAGCTGCACGCATTCCGCTCATAATTCCTCTAGTTGAAGTTTTGCGTAACACTCTTATTAAAGATGGGAACGACGCGGGCATAAAAACAATGAAATCAACCCTGCTCGACTCGCTCAATGAACGTTTCGCGAACATTCAACAAGAACAGCTGTACAGCATCGCAACACTCAGCGATCCACGTTTCAAACATAAATTTTTCTGCGATGCCGTGTTGACAACTATAAATACCAGCATATTACTCGCATTCAATGCAATCGCAAAGTCAACTGGTTCAAGTTACTTGTCAGCCTCAAGTGCTAACATCCCCGAAATTGATTTCCTGAAAAAGCTTTAATTGGTATGGCAAATCAGCATATAAGTATTCGATTTCAACAATTGGGTCTGTGCCTAAAAATAACGTTTTGTAGGTAAAGACAACAGATATATTAGTTACTCTTAACTTCTCTAATTATAGTGACCAAACGACTCCTAAAAAGAACTCTGTATGATGGTACTACTGTGATGAGAAGTGTTTACTGCACAGGCGACTGAAGGTTGTCGGAACCCAATCCTTGCTTCTAACGGCCGCGATCCACTTCTCACGTCGGTAGTTTTCGACAGGAAGTCAATAAAAGGCGATACCCCCTGTTTGTACAAGCCTGTTCGAACAACCAGCAGCACAACATGTCTCGGGCATTAGCATAAGATAGCATTATTATAATGTCAACAAGAAAGTGCGCCCCATGCGAACTGTGGAAGTTTGACCGGCCACATGGCTGCCATCCCAGGCCGTGACGTCACGTGAAAGGGTCTATACTTAAGTCTACCACCTGCCAGTGTACCTTCCGGGTATAAATCATCTCATCTCTTCGGCTTATTGAATCTTCTTGCTCTACTTACAACTACGAACTTGGTAGATTTCTCTCAGGCCTTTGTTTACCTCATTTTCCAAATGAGCACTCTACGCTTGATTCCTTCACATTTTCGAATGATATCGAACAGGTAAGCTGGTGAGGTAAGATCATGTTAATCCTATTTTAGAAAATACACCAAAACTCTTGATAGCTAAGGTCCAACTTCGCGATTTGTTTTTATTCGCCACTGCCGAAACTCACGTTTTATCTTATTTTAATCTTTACGAACAAATCGACGGCGTGGCCATGGGGTCCCCTCTTGGAGCCGTATTTGAGAATCTCTTCATGGGAAGCAAAGAAAGAAAATGGCAGTCTGAATTTCGGGTTCTAAACCATTCTTCTATCAAAAGTATTTAGACGACGTATTCTGTTTGTTGAAATCAGTTAGTGACGTTGAGATTTTATCAGCGTACCTGAACGGCAGACACCCTAGCATTAAGTTCACGGTAGAATACGAGACAGATTGGAAACTGCCGTTCCTCCATGTTTTAGTAGATGGAATAAATTGCGATTGTTTGCCCACGTCTATGTACCGTAAAGCTACATTTACCGGTGCACTCACTAACTTTAATAGCTTCTGTACCATTTTATGTAAGATTGGCCTGATAAAAACCCTACTGGTAGCGTATTTAAAATTAATTGTTCCTGGTTTGGTTTTCACGCCGATTTAGAAAAAACTACAGCTACTTCTGTGAAAAATCAATTTCCCGAGAGCCTCATAAGTATATGTGTAAAATATTATCTGCATAATAAGTTTAAATCTATGGCTAACCCCGACAGGTGAAAAAACTCGTTTTATCTGAAAACTCAGATTGATGAGCACTTGGGAAAAGATAAGTCCTTGCATATCCACAAACTTTTGCATGCGAGTGATGACTGGAATCACAAGTGTTCTGATCTTTGTTTTTGTGTTTTAGAAGAAGCCCAACGGATTTTCATCGTAAACTGAATGATGCCATGTTTATTCAATGGGTAAACCCTAATCTTAATGCCCAACATAACCATCAGGCTCTAACTGTTTCTATCTAGATCTTTCCTTTCTGTCATCCTCTTGTTCTTACTACTTTGTTCTTCTCTCATTATTTGCGCGCTTGCGTGCAGCTGCTATTCCCTCCTTGTGCTTTTATTGTTGATTGATAGTTTACGTTGTGACGTCCCTTCTGGATTTGTTAATCGGCTGCTGAGTGAGGATATGGGGCGTCAGTTATTGACCGATTGGTGTAATTCACGTCCTCTTACTTGAATGCCTTTGATGTAATTTTTTCGTATTAGTTGAAAACGATCAATGGTGATTGAAAGATGTCCTGCAAAGATAAATGAGTTGTCTTTTTTCTGAAAGCTGTTGTGAATTCAGTGCTACTTCGCCCGTTTGATGAAATCGTTGCCAAAGACTGGTTGCGTATTACTTTGCCTGTCATCAACTCAAATTGTTTCAACTCGATAATGTTTTCAAGTTCAATAAGACTTCAGTTTTAAAATAAAGGTGATGTGGACTGTTTAGAATCCACGAAGGTAGTAAATCTTTTTGAGGGCTTATATAGGCGGCGAACTTTATCGTAAGCCATTTATTTGGCTGTGCCCCAGCCTACGTAGCTGTAAGAGAGGGAAGAATGAAATAGGGAAAAGTAAAAACTCCTTACACTTAGGGTGATTGGATCAACGTAGTGACGGGGGCTCGCCAGCAATCCGACGGTATTTGGAAGTTTCTTCCCTAATTTGGATAAAATAGACTTCCAGTTGAGGTGCGGGTCAAGAATTAATCCAAGGTATTTGACGTTCGAAAGGTAGATTTTGTGTCTCTTGATTTTAATAGTAAATCTAGCAGTTCATGGCCCTTGCTTTGATCTAAAAAGTACTATCTCTGCCTTCTGCGCGTTCAGGGAGAGTCTGTTACCCGATAGTTGATCCAGAATGGAAGTATAAAATGGGCTCATAGCCATTCAATTTTCTTGACAGTCCGAGCATGGACAAATATGGAGTCTTGGGCAAAGTGGCAGATTTATGCAGACTGTCGACATCTAAAATCATTATCATATAGCAGGAACAGAAATGGACCTAAAATTAATCCTGGGGAAAGCTATAGGAGACCTCTAGAGCCTAAGCGTCCATCTATTCATCGTATATATATATATA
>QQSS02192415.1:0-12991 GCA_003687565.2 Craspedacusta sowerbii
TACAACAGAGGTCTTGTGATGGTAACGGAATGACTGCTAATGCACTTTGCTGGTGATAGTTAAAAATAGTTTGATGAGAATTTTACTTGTTTGATGGGAATTATTAAAAATGCATGTTTGCAACTTCCTGCGTGCTATTAGGCTGTCGGGGTGGAGTTTTGGCTCTCACTCACTACCGTTGTTTAGGCATTGCCGCTTTTCGTCCAAGTCACAAAGGATTTCTTACAGCTGTGTTCCATCACCCAAACGTTTCTTCGTCTATAACAGAACCGGTCCACAAGGTCTCTTATTCCATCCAGGGGTACCTTAATCAACGTGAAGTAAAATACGGAAACTTATGATTCGTTGAACGTCGCGCTCCTGAGTCGCCAACTAATTGCAGGAATAATGCTTTTGTATCAAAACTTTTGCAAAGCCAAAAGCCCGGCTCTGAAAGGCCAAAAACGTCTGAAATATTATGCGCTTTGATAATGTTAAGAAGGGTGTTTATGAAATGTGTTCTTGAACGTTACAAATTCCGTATGTGGAGTGACTTGTATATATATACATATACAAATTCCGTATGTGGAGAGACAGTTCCCTTACGACAGCGGAAAATTCATCATTAGTGTGTGGTTTGGACACACAGTTATGAAAAACATTTTTTGATTCTACTTTTGACATTGACTCTATATCCAGTCTCCAATCATCTGTATGTCCGTTAATGCAGCTATCGGACTGATATACTTTAAGACCTTTATATATATATGTACGGACGATTGGATAAGTTGTTTTATGGAGTCATGAGAGATGCGAATTCGGGAAGACTTGTAAATAGGTCCTCGAAAACTGTCTCTTGGCTCTTCCAAGCCGGAACAAGTCACCGTGCCTCGAAAGCCTCAGGTAGCTACAAACGTTGTCTGTCTGTTTGCAGACACATCTATGATGTGCCTGTAGGACAGTGGTGAACGACCCTTAGGACGTGTCCCTGTGTTTGCATTCGCATATGCATACTGTATTGAGAGGGGGTAGGGTGTATCGTGCATGGTGGCCAGTAAAATCTTCGTACACGCCGCAAGCTTTAGATGGTTTCGCAATCGATGGGGAAAGGAAATTTAGAAGGCACAGAACTTTGGTCCTTGGAAAAGGCGTTGAACATATTTTGGACCGCCAAAGAAGATAAAGCAAAGCGACGAGGCCTGCTTGGACCACCAGGGTTCTGATCTGCGAAACGAGGGATACAACAGCCAAAAGCATGAAGTCTTCAACAAAGTACAATGATGCCTTTGTGTGTGTGTGTGTGTGTGTGTGTGTGTGTGTGTGTGTGTGTGTGAGTGCGTATATGTTTGTGTGTGTTTCTTGCTTTAATTTTAGCACCGCATCTTGGCACTCCAGCTGTGTTATCTACTTGTCACATTTATTTCATTACTTACCGTTAAACGTTAATATTGCAAGATGCAGATTTTGCTTACCTAAGCATGGGATTTTCGGGACGTAGCCAAGGCGACTAGCTGCCAAGGGTATCCTGAGAAACGTAGTAAGTCTAAGATGCGCGTTGTAGTTGTCCTGAAGGATTCGAAAATAGGAAAGCAAGTCGCTCTGAGAACTCTGATCTCCTTGGTGAAACGATGTCTTCACTGGCTCTTTCATTTTAACGTCGATGGGGATAATCTTGAAAGCAACGGCGGGTCCTGGGTAAGGGGTCTCTTCTTCGGGTAAAGAAATATGGCTAGGTGAGATCGTGCGATTGTCGCTAATCTCACGACTCATGATACCACCCATCTGCGTTTTTGAACAAGCCGTGTGACTAATTCAAAAATTTGACACTAACTTGAAGCATTCATGAGAGAGTACTACTGAACACCCACGAAACCTGTGCATACAAACATCTGATTAGCTTGGGCTTCACTAGCAGCAAATCCCAGCGTCCAATTCATCAACTTCACCAGAAGGTTCCTAGTTCTGGAACCTACTCCATGCCTTATTTAAGCATTAGCAAATGTACGCAAGCGTTACCGTCAAAACATGGTTACTGCATCTTATTCATGGCACCGACTAATGAATTATGAAAGCGCCGATTCATGCATGAAACCGGGCAGCAAAGATGTGTCCAAGCAGTCATAGCGACGGTAATGGCATTTGAAGGCGCCTGCTCTCATGGAACGGACTTGTTTGAGAGGCGTGCCAATTCTATGAGCTTTTCGTATCTGCTCCTCGAAAGGACTATTCGAATGAGCTATTCGAATGAGCTATTCGAATGAGCTATCAGAATGAGCTATTCGAATGAGCTATTCAAATGAGATATTCGAATGAGCTATTCGAATGAGCTATCCGCATTTGCGTCTACACCGAAGCCTAAAATAAAATGGAAGGAATTCATATTGACGGCTCTCCAGGAATCTCTTTGATAGCTGAATCTAAAACTATAATGCTTTATAACGAGAAAGACAGAGAAGTGTTATGGCGCTCTACGATAAGTTTCATGGGCTTAGATTGTACAGAATTATTAAGTGCTGAATCATAGAATCTAATTCTAAAAAAAATTGAATCTAACAGTCTCCAATTTACATCCATTTCAAATAATTTGAGTACGGCAGCAATTATCTGTAAGCACAAATGAGGGCCAATGGAATGCAATTCTGTTAGTTCATAATTTGAGGTTAAACAAAGCGTTTCGCGCAGAACCACGTGTTAACGATCTAATTGCTTGATCTAAAAGGTGAGGGTACATTAGGGTGGCGCTTATTTTTCAAGTTTCAATTTTGCATTGTCCTACCCAGCGAAGGTGTTCCTTCATGTATAAAAGACATTGCTGCAAAGTTAAGGATCATCTGAAAAAAATTTAGCGGTAGATCAATGATGACGAAGTTTTCCAGTACCCTCAGTTTATTGTCACAGTCTAAGAATAATTGAACAATAAATAATTAATTTCTACGTAATGTGACTTAGCACCATTGAGCGCCAAGCAAGGAAAGATAAGAACATGCTGCCAATGTAGGTCGCAAAAAGTTCCTCATCATCAAAAAGGGATTCAAAATGTGAAGGCTGAAGATGGGAATGCCGCTGGGATACTTCGAGAAAGCGCACATAGGCAGAAAGAAATACAGGCGCATAAACTGCCGAAGCGCTGGCTCCGGTAGCTACTGTCGACAGAACGAAGTGGTCTCAAAAAGCTGCTATTATTGCTGAAGCAGGCGAAACTCTAAGTCACGTTACTTACAGCCTAACCCGTAATCAGGATTCAATTTCATTGCAAAACAAAAGAACCGAGCGAAATCATCAACTTTAAAAGCAGACTTCCATCTTCAAACTCCTTTTATTGGGACAGAAAACACATTTCTGATTGGATTGACAGAGAAAACGTTGATCACCTGCCAGGTATTGGTTTCTGGCAAAGTTGTTTCTCATCTTTGGACTGTTGCCAAGCTACCATCTGTAACTGGCAAGTCCGAAGCTTCGGCTATCTTGGAGGCTATTGATAATTGGAAACTTGCCCGTTCCATCCAAACAATGTATTGCATATACACCACAAGCTCCAAAATAGGCAGACCTGCTGGCATAAGCGTTCTTCTGCAGTACAAGTACAGCATGCGGATTCTGAATTTTGCATGCCAACATCATAATTTGGAACTCGTTATTTGGTGCTGTATTCCAAGTATGTATGGGATCTAGATCTGCTGGCAGTTTATGCTCTTAAAGTAAGTTCAAGAAAAATGGGTTGTCTTTGACACTGCAAGGTATGTGATTGGAAGGTGATGTGATTGGTTTAGCTGAAGTTGTTATCGAAAGCAAAATTTTTTATAGAGTCTTCAGCTATGTCAACTCAGAGATAACAACCATATGTGGTGTCATTTCATATTCATTATCAGAGATAACACCATATACTTGGTGTCATTCCTGAAAGAGGAGTTCTGTTCTGATCAATCACCGGTATAAAAGTCCACTAGCCAAACATGGCTATTTGGAAAAATCTACCATTGGAAAACAAAGATATAACATCCGGACTCGTGGGCCGTACCTTTGGAATCGCTTCAATTGTATGAAAGCAAAAGAAGCCATGCATCTGAAGAACTTTAAAGCTGAAACCAAGAAATTCCTACTCGATCACCCTGCCTCCATTACAACCTGGTGGACCTCAGTACACCTGCAACATAAGAGTATTCCTTTACAGATGCTTTAAAACCATCGTTGAATAAACAACAAATTTGACAAAGAGAATATGTAATAGTATGTACGTTGTCCTCCAATTATCAGCGAATGATTGGACGAATTTTAACCGCCTTGATGTAAGCCCGCACGTCGATATTTGATGAACCAGTAAATAGTGATTACATATAACGTACGAATTTTTTTTTTTTTTCCCATGCCTTGGAGACCGCTCATGTGGACTTCAAGAATGGTTCTCTATGATAGAGCTTAAGGCCTTCTTAGATAACCATGCCATCTCTAAGTACCTAGTCTGGACTAATAGTGACGAATTCGATAATATGCTTGTAAATTTTTGCTTTGTGCTTCTTGTTTTGTAACTTTCGGCGAAACAACCCAAATAGAAAATAGAAATTCATGAGCGCTAATCCCATGCATGAAGTATGTTGGTTGCCCAAAGTGATTTATAGTGGGAAGGTTAGATCTTCGGGCAATAATTCAAAATAAACTCAAGGGAAGAACTGCTTTACTTAAACATGCGGATCGCAACCCCACTAGTGCTCCATATTGGGGCATATTCTACCGTCCATCCAGCAATTGCTGAGGTTGTCCAATCATTTATCGCACCCATCATATGAATAGGTTGGCATTCTTTGTTGATCAGGTCAGCTCGACCACCAAGCAACTCAAGGCAAGTGCTTTTTAGAAAGAAAATGATGAACGCGGACCGAAGGGCTTGCTATTCCGATGGACTTATTAAAAGCAAGGAATTAGGGAGATTTTGTAAATCCACAAAGACCCCAATTTTATTGCTAGATGAATTTAGTGAAAATAGTCTTGATTTATGCTACAAATAGCAAAACATTTAAAAAATAGTGCATGATCATGCCGGAAGAGGAGGTGCACTGATCAGGGAGCATATTGAACTTATCACCCGTAAAGAATCCGACCTCCAGTTTTTGTTAAAAGTTGTGGAAGAACATCATCAGGTCTACCAAGAAAGTAAAAACCGAGCTTCGAAAAAAAAAAACCCAGCAGAATTGAACACTTAGACTTGCTGATTTATCGAGGTGCTGTTAATTCACATAATATCTAATATTTTGGTCGGAAAATTTAATATCTCATGGCATGCCAAACATAGACTTATAGATTTACTTTTGTGTTTATCTCAAAAGATCCTTTGATAAATTAATAGCCTTTAATTTGAATGCAAATAGACTTTTTCACGTTTGACTAGATGCTTTACAACCATAAAAATGACCCAGGAGTGTTCCGAACTTAAATTATCAATTTTTAAAAAGTATTTTCTAATTTTCGAGGCACTTGAGTTACCTCTAAATAAAGATTTCTTTGGATAAAAGTTTATTTTACGCAGTATTCGCCTTAACAAAATATTACAATGAGCAGATAATACCTATACTTCATTAACGTATGCAAATAAGAAACTTGCTTTTTGTCCAGTTTACTCTCTTCCCGGCATGGATCCCAAACAAAAGCGTAGGCCTTTTCATGCGGCATAATTACCTGAGTTCATACTCAATGTGGACTTTTCTATTAGTTCTTCAAACAATTATTGCTATGCTATGTAAAACGAGCTCATTTGATAGCTCCAAACCTATTGCTATGTCATAGATTTCCTGGTTTGCAGAGAAGTACGACGTCGCCCACACAAATCTTTAGCCTGTTGTGGGTTTGTAAAATTTGCGGTGCTTGTTGAAGTAGCTGTCTTTGAATGGAAATGTCGCCACCCTTTTGAGGCGCCTGGTGGCGGATAACTTTAATATGACGCGATCATTTGACTTTTGAAGCATTATTCTGCAGTAATTATCATTGTTTACGTGAATTTGAGTTTGGGGTGTGGCAGTTGTCAGTCAACTAGTTTGATGTCGAGATCAGCGTAGGCGGTTTAGAGAGTTTCAAGCAAGCCTTTGCAAATATCTGCTGGCCCACGCTCCTCCCAGGAGATAAGGAGAACTTGTGCTTCCAACGAGATGCATATGAACCGCGAATAGAGACTTTGTAGGTTCTTATTGATAGAGTAGACCCTGCATGTTGACGCGTTAGATCGAAGAACTGATCATAGAGTTACTGTCATTATCTATGCTGTCTGCAGTTTGTGTCCCTGTTTTCAAAGAATTCTGGAACGTCCGGAATTATATATCTATAGTCATTTGTGCGTGGCTCCTGATTAAAAAAAAAATAGTCCAATTTCATTTAACCCACCAAAACAAGTGTTTCCCATATTTGCCGGGCGTAAAGTATTTAAATTAATTTACAGACACATATTGCCTGCTTTGGGAACTAAATTTGTTGTTAATGATACGATAAGACTAAATAAATATAAGTGAACAAAAATAATCAAGAATAAATGTCAATGCCGATAGGGCTTTATGGAAAGATAGGAAATGACACAGTAGGAAATAAAATTGTTACTTCAAATATTCTCTAAACAATGGGCCCATGATCTAGCTGAGAGTGAATGTCACCTTAAAGGCAAGCAGGGTTCCAGCAGTATGAAACGGAAGCAGACTATCAAAAGAAAGTAAAGCCTTGGTGATCCATCCCGTATTGGTTAAGAAAGTGTGCAAGCCCTGCATTCAAGAAGTACACACACTGACAATGAATACCGGTAAATGGTAAAACGCTGGGCCAAGGTAGATATTTTGACACGGCTCACATGTAGAATTTCTAGTGTTTAATTTGGTGACCATCATTGTAGATGAAGAACTCTCCGTGCAACTTTTAGAGCCCATGGCGATAATGTGCTATTTGCAGGTGGATCCGTTGTGGATGGTTTTCAACGCATCCTCTTCACCTGTACGGCGAATCTTCTACGAGGACTGGCAACCAACGACTATTTGACTTCGTCGTGTTACAAGCAGGGAATATGCGGCTACAGGATGGGCATCATCCAGAGTTTGTCCCTGGCGATTGACCAACTGCCCATCGAGAATGCTCAATCAACAACTAATCAATAAAGAACACGGGTGCCAAGCAGGCTTGATCTATACTTGTAGTGGATCGATACTTTCCGATACTTTCCGATACGGTGCGATACAACGAAACAATACGATTCGCCTTACATGAGCCTCGGAAGAGGTCGGAAAGTATCGTCCGTAAAGGAGCGATACTTTTCCGAGATCGCAAATTTTACGAAACTTTGCAATACTTTGCGATTTTATTTAAAAGATCGTTTGTTTACGATTCCCAGTTTAAGAAAAATTTTCTGTTCGAACGCAGTGATTAACTCGTTCGAATAGCGAGCATTTTGTCATGTTCTACTTTTGTAGGCCTATCGAGTTATATTCCGCATATTTATTTTTGTCACTTTGCAAACTCCTTTTGACTGAAAAATATAAAAAGCGACGTTATGTAGTCTACTTTTCTAAAATTGCATTCGGATACGGCATTGGCATCGGATACGGCATGTCATCTTGGTCACACTGCGTTCAGTTAAATCGGTTAATCTTAAAGTCGGGCCAATCCGGAGGATTAGAATTTTTCGATTCCCTTTGAGGCCAGCTGTCGTTAGTGTGGAGACTAGCTACTAGCCTGCATTAGAACAATCTTTTAATGGACTGCACTGGGCAACTCAGCAAAGCGAAGTAACTTCTAGTTTTCTCTATTTTCAAATGGTGCTGATTTTATTTTTAAGTATCCGGATGTATTAATTGGATTACTTGACACCCCTATCGTTCCTGGCATGTTAATGGCAAGACCATTTGTTTATCGGCAATTTGAGTGGATTCACGAATCGCTTGCGGTTTTAGCTTTGTCATTTTGAAGTTAGATTAGTTTATCTTATGCTTGTTTATTTGTCTGTTTTTTTGTTAATCAACAATTTTAATGTAACTAGACATCATAAATATTTGGCTTATTATTGAAGTATTTTCGTCGCGTTTTCTTTTCCCTGTAATTTTTATTGGTGGCGTTTGCTATTACATATGTTTTCTGAGACTTTAATTTGTACAATCCTTTACTTCGTGCCTATTTAGTGTTTCCGTTTACAGAGTTTTCATTAACGCCTTTGGTACTTTTCTTGCTAGATTATTCTCCCCACATTCCGACTGCTAGTTGAGATTGTTTGTTCATTTCCATTGCTGGAATCTCTACCTTATCAAAGAGTGCTATTTGCTTTCTATCATCCCTTAGGCTTGCCGTCTCTTCAACTATAAAATTAATTTTTTAAGGTGCATTTCTTTATGAAAGGTGGCGTCCCAATCCGATAAGCCATGTGGCGGTCACCATTTCCTATACGATTGTTAGAACTACTTGCGTAACCTTCACGCTTTACATTATAGTTTTTGCATTCAAGCACGAATGTTTTCGTAATCGCATCATTTGCATATAACATCAGGTACGAGGATTCGTGCGTATTGTTGACTCGTGCAATGTACCTTGCTCGCTCCAAACACCAAGACAAGATGCTTTACTGCTTACGTGTTTCCCTGAAACAATTTGTAAGCTCTTAGACTAAAAATTGACTGAGTTTGTAAAGCGAATTTTCTTGTAATTTAGCAATCTTCAATAATATACTATATAATAAATAACAATAATAGTCAATTTCTTACGATACCCTAAGAACTTGTGAAGCTGTGCTTGCATTGATCAACAGAAAAAGGATCGTTCTGTGTCGGAAACTATCTTTCGTTTTCCGAGACAAGCGATACGATACGATTCGGTAAAGGCGGCATATGTTCCGATACGATCCAAGCGAACGAAATGAACGAAACTTAACGGAACGGACCGAACCGACCGAGCTCTTCGGTATCGTTCGATCATGGTGCATGCCTGGTGCAAAGTTGGTTGATATGGTAACTCGCTTGCCTTCGATTATCAAAGCGCGCGATCCGTCGGTCTTCTGAAAGTAGTTTGCAAGAATAACTTGTAGATGCTGCTCCGCGTTCACAGCCATACTTTTAAGTAGTTTAGATAAGAATTTTAGCTAAGAATTTTTTAGTTAAGAATTAGATATAGATTAATTAGATAAAGATATAGATATAGATTAATTAGATATAGGATAATTAGATAAGCATATTTTAGATAAGAATTTTATGGAATGCACACTTTGACTTAAAAGATAATTGATTGTCTTGGAGGTTAAAATTTTCTTGCTTTTCGTTTAGTGTGTTATTTAAATTTTTCTCATTAAGATTTCAAATAATATTCTGTTCTGAATTTGCCGATTTTCTGATTTTTTTTTTTTTGGCTTAAGAAGATAATTGATCGGTTTTGGGATGGGGGTAGAAAATTCCTTATTTTTATTTATTTATTTATTTATTTTTTTTTTTTTGCGAATTCAAAATTCTCTGATCAAGCAGTAAATTTGCTTGGATAGCATGAGATGAAAGAACCGATTCTTAATAATATGGTTTATAATCATATAGAATACAGCACTCTTTTTAAAAGAGATTTTGCTTCTGAAATATATCCACCTGCTGTGCTGACTTACACTTTGTGGCTAATTGAAAGCTTTTTGTGATAACCAGTTTTTGTTTCTATCTTTGGAATCACAATTAGCAGCTTGATAATTGTTATGTTTGTTTACCTTGGTATGAGCAGAACTATGTATTGTTACAAAAACAGCTTTAGTTTTTTGCTTTTTAATTTTTAAGGGTCACTATTACCTACTATTAATTCGCTGATTTATTTTGCCGCTCTGATTGGGGTCTTGTTCATATAAAATACAACAGAAAAAATTAGAATGGACACTGTTATTGAAAATCAGGACAAACATTGTGCAAGGCATCGATGTTACCCAATGGCGTTCTCTGTTGGTCTCTGGCCTGTTTTGTTTTTTTTTCTCCAGCAAGACTTAAATGATAATTAGATTAAGACACAATTTCTAGTCAGTGGTGTCTGATAGGATTCACTAAAATCTATCAAAAGTTGGTTTGGCTGGACCGCAAGTAAGTCCAATCAACTGCCTGACTGTCACCTGTTTTTCTTTTTTTAATTCTTTTAATTAAGAAGTTTAAAATTGAAGTAGAGCTATCTGAAACTGTATTTTTCAAATATAAAGTTCTTACCCTTAATAACTTTAAAACTTTTATATTTTATCTGAATCGTATGTTCATGTTTCTGAATAATTAGTAACAATTTTAATAAAGTGCACAAATTACTGTCAGGAAGACCTGCCTTTTAATCTTTTACCTTTGAGTTTTTGTATGGTAGAGGTCGTGTGATGCCAATTGCCTTTTGGCATGACTAGAGTTCGTGTCATAGAATCTCTAAGCGAGTAAAAGTAGATTGAAATGTAATAGGTCTAAAACTCGTGGGAAAAAGTTAGACATGATTATAACTTTAAAGAACTGGCACTGGCACTGCTCATGGTCACTGACACTGGCATTTTCTGGTATAATTTAGTATAGACGTGAGTTCTAGATAAGTTAAATTATTTGTAAAAGGTTTTACTCAAGGTATGGCAGACCATGTGAGCTAGCATAGCTTGTGCTTGATTTGTATGGTGCAAATAGCCACGCAAGTAGCCGCACCATACAAGCAGCAAATTACCATTAAGTACATTGCCTACACTAAACAGCTGATCACCATGCAATAATTATAAAGCAATGCGTAAAAGTGAATATCATTTACAAGAAACATCTATCAAAATTCAAGCTAGCATGGGAAAATTTTGAGAAAGTGGGTGGTGTGGGTGTGTGGTGACTTGGTCTGTGTCAGTGTGTCTGTGTATGTGTCTGCATTGATTTTGTCCTCTACTGCTTTGGCTATCTTGTCTGATTTTCGTGCCTATTGCTGCTGTGTGGATGACAGCCTTAGATGAGCTTCTGAATAAAGAAGGTATTCATTTCCCGATTATAATCTTGCAATTATTTTTAAATGAGAATAATTTTTTGTTTGCATTTGTTTCCTTACCAAACCACTTGTTGACGGCTTGCTATTGCCTCCATGTTCGCCTGTCACTGCCTTAGTGAAAAGGTCTGAGATTACCAGCAACAGCACCTACAATGTGACAACGTGATTGTATCTTAATACATTTGTGCTGGTACCCACAGCCCCTCCATGTTGTGAGAACCATTGAGTCATCTTGGCATATGCATGAAAGCTGCTCTTGTGAGCATGCAGCTCGCTCATACACTTTTATATTTTTGATGATTTTAAGATAGCAAACTTTATTTTCCAAAAACTAAGCATCCCGTGTCGTTTCACTTCTTTGGCTTTCTATACTTGTAAGCCAACTGTGTTTGTGATATACAAATTTCATGTCTATGATCTATGCTTTTGTTGTACTGTTCGGTTTGTGCATTGTGTGTTTTTGCTCGGTGTGTTTTTTGTAGAGGAATCTTGCCTTTTATGTAGAACAGCTGCGAGGAGCTTTAGCAGGTCTTCCTATCACTTGCGATCGTATTCTTGCTTATCTGCATGGATCGTTTTGTCGTTCGGCGACCGCGCAGCCCGAAAAAGAAAGTGGCGTCTAGAAACGTTACCAAGAAAAAGACTCAAGTAACGATTGAATCTCTACCGGTCAGTATCGAGGAAGTCTAGTCACTCGGTCTTCTTCTTTCAATTTTTTTTCCATGGCAGGGAGCAACTTCTGCTTGCTTGGCTTACCTCTCTTTTCCAGAGCGAACTCCGAATTTTCTCTCCATACTGTAGATGCTCTATAACACTCTACATCAGCCATTAACGCACTTTCTACACTTCCACAGGCTAAAGTATGGAATTACTTCTACGAACGCACACTCAGGCACACACACCACGCATAATGTCTGGCTTCGTAAACGTCCGAGTTTCTTTCCACGCTTTCCTTAAGGTTTCTATCATAATTAGCTGCCTCCCGTGAAAATCGGAATTTTTGAGCTCTTTGTAGCGTTTGTTTCGTTTCTAGAGAGTGGTTGTTGTGGAGGAGATTATGCGAGTGAAGGCCATCTTGAGTGTCCCGGACCAGCGAGTGGACGAGATAACGAAAGCTCTGCTCTCGTTGGGCCAGTGTACGCCATCAAAGCAAGTCCTCGAAGATACGAAGATCGGTCATGTTGTCAACTCGTTGCGCAAACACAGCGCTGACGAGGTTCGCCGTCAAGCACGGACCGTGCTTCGGAGGTGGAAGCGGTTCTATCTAGAGCGAACGAGACGGCAGCCGATTGATGTTCGCGCGGACGCAAAGTCTGAAGAGTTTCGTTTCAAGGCAAGGAAGCTTCTCGCGGATGCACTGCTCGTCGAAGTATGCGTCTCTTGCTGCTTCTGTTGTTATAATTTTACTTTTCTGTCCTTATAAATTTAAACATGCCTGCAATATCGTTAGACTGACTCCCGGTCCGTACTTTCTGTACTCGTGGCACGTCTTTCGTCCGGCGCATAAAGCGCGTTTCTCACTTGTATCGTATCTACCATATAACTCCTATGGCACACTATCGCATTCAGCAATGAATTTGCATCACGCTAATTTCTCATTGTAGTGTTGTTGTTTGTTTGTTTGTTTGTTTTTTCTATCTTTTGGGCTCCTCTGAGATCTTGACTTGGAAGTGGCTTGTTGACCTATACATGGATGTGTTCGTATGTGATATCGATCCACCGCTTCAGAGATTCTGGCCTTAGTGGACCCTTACCTCCGGTGTTTTCAGTGCCATGCGACGGTTGATACGAGTTCTTGGGGTTCTAGCATATTTTCTTTACTATAATTATTATAATTATTATTATTATCATTGCTCTTATTATTATTATTTATTAATATGGTTATTATTACTTATATGTACATATTATATATATATATATATATATATATATATATATATATATATGCACGTCTATGTGTATATGTATGTATTATGTAACTATGTATGTATGTATGTATGTATGTATGTATGTATGTATGTATGTATGTATGTATGTATGTATGTATGTA